>SNQJ01S0015661.1:86893-102310 GCA_010110895.2 Picea sitchensis | reverse complement strand
ATCTCCTTTCTTCCATTTCAATAGATGCCTCAAACATGGGTGAAATCTATCCTCTCTTATTTTTCTTTTGATATATGAAGGTTTAAGTAGGCTAATTAAATAAGCACAAGGGAATGGTACTCTCAAAGGGGTATCTATTGGAGCATCATGCAACATAACACATCTACTTTTTGTAGATGACATCTTGGTTTTTTGTAAAGTATATAGAAGGTTCATTTATAAGTTCAAAGGTCGCATGGATTTATTTTGTAAGGCTATTGGAATGGTAATAAATATGGAAAAATCCATGATATCTATATGGGGGGTGATTGAGAAGAAAAATAATCATTTTTCTCATTTATTCCCCTTTCAGATGACATAATAAGAACATGGCTTGAAACATCTAGGCTTCTTGTTGAAGCCAAACCATTATAATAAATGAAACAGGTAGTAACTAATAACAAAAGTGGAAAATAAACTAAACACATGGTGCAATAGATGGCTCTCTAGAGGAGGTCAATTGGTATTGGTAAAATTAGTCCTGGAAGCGATCCCACTCTACTAGGTATCACTGGCTTGAGTCCCAAAAGGACTATTGGAATCCATTCAAAGAGTGTATTACACATTCATTTGGTTCGGAGACCAAAGGAAGAAAGGGTTAGTATTGGAATCTTGGAAAAATCCGTCCCTTCCAAAAGCCAATGGAGGATGGGGGCTAAAAAAACCCTTTCTTTTTCAAAAGCCTTGCCTGCAAAAAATGTGTGGAGGCTAATTCAAGAATAAGGGCTATGGGTATAGGCTGTAACAAAAAAGTATATAGCCCTTTATACTGTGGAGGAATAAGTTAGAAATCCACACGAACAATCAAACAATGCCTCAATTATTTGGAAGTAGTTACATATGCATTCCATTTGGTTGAAAATTGACTTATTTGGAAAATTTGGAAAGGAAACAAAGTTCAAATCGGCCATGACCTCTGGGTAGGAAGATAAGGCATGCATATATTACCCTTTTAGATGATACATGAATTAAGAAATAAAGGGTATAATAACTGTTATCGCACAAGTTGTAGGTTGGGAAATCCTGACCCAACCACCAAATGGTGACAACTTAGAGAACACCTACCCACTGTCACCTTAGGCAAGTGTTCCTGTCACTTTAGAGATGAGAGAATCACCTCAAGGGGGGAATCCCGGTGACCCTAGGGGAAATGATATGGAAAGTGAAGAGATGGAGGAAGGTCCATGTAAAGGTCAAGATAGAGATTGCACCAAAAATGTTTTAGAAAGAGTCTTGGTGGTAGCCACGAGATAAGAGTACATGTAAAGAGTGATTGTACCTGCCCGAGACACAAGAAAAAGCCAAATATATGTGTATAATGTTAGGTGGAAAATCAAGTTAAGCTTGTTTTCCCTAATTTCATAATTAAAAAAAAAATATATATCAGCAACAAAAACATAGTAAGAGCTGCAAAATAAAGTTACTGAAAACTTAGTGAAAAGTACAAGAGACAAGCTAGCAAATTGACTAGTTTAGCTCAAGAAGAAAGCATAAGGCTTTAGAAAAAATGTAAGGATGTTGTAAACAAGTTCTAAATAAACAATTATCATCCTTATGTCTGTAACAAACAACTTATTACAACAAAGAAATCAGCCATCAAAACTTTCCAACAATTCACCCAAAAAGTGTGCTAGCCTTAGTAGATTAATGTGGCAAACTTTTAACAACTTTCAACGGTTGAGTAGTGAGTTATAAATGAAATATATTTAGGGTTTCTGCAGCCCTAATGGATATAAATAAAAATTTATAACATAAGCAATAATTACTAATCAAATTGAGATGCCCTAGTGGCTCAATCAAGCACATAAAGCATAGAATTGATTCCAAGTTAGACAATCTCAAAAGAGTGAAATTTCATGTTTACCGAGGCAAGTATTTTATATCTCGAATGAAAAAATCAGATTAGTGCCTTTAATATTTGGGTGAATGGGGTATTTAAAACACAATTTGGATCCACAATATACTTAGGGGTGTAAATCCTCTTACTCCCTAGGGTATTCCAACCAACTTAGGGAAAATCTAGGAGGGTGTACAGACTTGTACTTCTCCTAACAACCCTTGTTCAAGAATGAATTATAACCTTAGCAATAAGATGAAGCATTAATGGAGGGTGTATCCAACATACTCCTCCTAGGGTTTTCACCACTAACAACCAAGAATGAGCAAGAAAGAACTAGCATATGCACATTTTTTTTACCACTTCCAAGAAACGAGATATCAAAACCTAGTTCACCATGCAAATTAACATCCAAGAGAAAAATAATAAGCCTTCAAGAGGTGCGCATCACTTAAATTCATCCATTCACAAAAATATAGCACAAAAAACCATTTCCAAGAGAGAGAGATACAAAAAATGCACAAGTGTAGCGAAAATTTCAGCCATAGAGTCTTCTCACAATGGGAGAGTTATCTTAAAATGATTTGAGTTTGATCTCTATTTATACAAAAAGCCTTAGACGTAGTTTGTCCACTTAGGTTAGGGTAAAAAAAATGTAAGGGGAAAATAAACCCCTACTTTTCCCCTTTACCAAAATAATACTAAACAATTCATACTTTGAACATAAAATGAAACCCTAAGTAAGACGTCACCCCACTAGGGGGACATTTTTGACACTTTTCCAAGTCGTTGGAGAAGAAAGTGGAGGTCGTTGGGGCTTCTTGAGATTCCTCTTCATGCACCAAGGTATTTCCATGCCTTGTACGGTCAAATCATGCCAAGTGTCAATGATAAACAACTCCATCATCACCAAAACCTAGCCCTAGGTGACGTCAAGCCTCCAAAAGTGACATTTTTCCCCTCCTAGGCAAGTCATTTGGGTGATAAGTTTTAGGTGAGGTAATCCATGATGTATTCTAGGTATCCAAAGGCACATATTCATCATCTGACATGCAGACCCTTGACATAGAACCTGTGGGCTTGAAGCCCCGTGGAAACCCAAGCTAGGCTTGTTCCTCCATAACTGTCCACCAGCTGGGTCCTGCAAAGACAAATGGATACACCCTCCAAGGATCTCAAGTCAAAGCATCATGATGAGTAAATAAAATCAATAAAATATACATCTAAGCATGTACATCCAAACTATCTCATCAAAATAAACTAATGCTCAAAGACCCTGTGCACTTTACCAATTTTGAATATGGGAGGGTTGACAAAACAACCTATTGGGTGAATCATCCCCTAAGTTTAGGGGTGTTTCCCAAGGATAAATTCTTATAATTAATGTGGATGATGTGATATGGATGAGGGGGAAAAATTTGGGCATGGGTTTCATGAAATACAAGGGATCATATTGTCTCATCTATGGGTGCCTTTGTAGAGGGTGTGTTGCACCTTCATTTTCAAAGCATCCTTTTTCCAAGCCCATTCATTGCCATTAATTAATTAGTAGTCCAAAACCTTGGGTAATCCCTAGAGTGAAATCAATTGTCTTGGGTGGAAGCACCACAATACCACTTGAAGCGAGAGGTACACAGAGTGCCACATGCAAGGAAAGAAAGGGACACTGAATGCATGTACATTCCTCAACAAGTGGGGACATTTATACAATGCTATTCTTCTTTTGTAGGTATTTGATTTTTTTAGGAGAAGATTTTCATTGCTTTCAAAACCTCTTTGGGAGAGCATATGGAAGGTTTATATTTTAGGATTTTGTCTTTTGTCAGCCATCATCCCTCTGGGCCTTTATCCGATTCTTCCCATGAAGTGAGGTACAACCTCTTCTTGGGTCAGTACACCTGAAAAACAAAAAAGGTGAGGAGATGAGGGTATGGAGTGTGGAAAGTGGCAATTATGGTCAGGAATGGCACGATGAATCCTCAAAATGACCTCTCAGCAGCATACCTATCCCTAAGGATGAACCACTTACTAGGGCGCAATGTTAACCACCAAGATGAAATAGGGAAAAAGATATAATGTCCAAGCAAATGTCACATAATCAAAAGTGGTAATAGATGTAATAAACTCAAATGAATCAAATATTGAAATGACACTCACCATACTACCTGACTTGTACCTCATGGAGAAAGACCGAATGTCTTCTGGAGGCCATATGATGTGGTGGATATCGTCATGATCAACCTAGAGTGTGGTGGTGAGGTGGGTCTCATATATGTGCAAGTGGACATTGTTGGTTAGGCTGTCTCTTGGTACTCCATGTCTGCAACTTGAGGGCCTCGAGACATAATCTCTTTAGTTATCCCACAAAATGGGGATAACAATAACCTTATACTATGCAAAAGTGTGGAATAGGTACAAAAACATATTGAAAGAATGCAATGTCAAATTCAAAGATGAGGAGGACCAACTGATTTGGTCATTGAATCTAGCTAGTGACTATGTTTCCAGAATATGACACAAAGCCTTAGTTGAGGAAGGAGGAGATGGTCATCATTTATGGTGGTGGAAAAAAATATAGAAATTAAATTTCCTATCAAAATAAAAAAATTTGTGTAGCTTATTCTCTACAATAAGGTTCCTACATGCGAGGTCCTCTAGAAAATGAATTTTATTAGGAAAGGATGGTGTAGTTGATGTCATATTGTAGAAGAAACTATATACCATATCATATTGGAATGCCTATTTACTGAGGAGGTATGGAAAGAGGTTGAAAGGATGGTAAGGATAAGAAATATTTGGGAAGGTGGAAGTATTGTAGAGGTATTTAGAATTTAGTGTTCCAAAAATGAGACACTCAAGCTTAGAGCACTCCCACTCATCATAGCCTAGGGAGTATGGCTTACCATAAACCTAAGGATAATTGGAGACAAAGAAATGTTACCCCTCAAATGTGCAATTCATGCTATAAATATGTTGAATGCTTATCCACAATTGAAGGATAAACCAACCTCACATTCTCATTATGAAGAGATACTAAACAAGGACAACCCTTGGGATTTTTTTGATGGTGCATTACAGGGGAATCCTACCAAGGTAGGATCAGGAGGGACTCTATACTTATATTAAGATGATAGGATTTACTTTAAAGATAGAATAGGACAATAAACCAACAATATATATGAAATGATGGCTCTAAAAATTATGTTAAACTTCCACAAGAATTTGGTGTAACTCATCTTCAAATTTTTGGTGATTGAGTATTGGTTATTCAATGGATGCGCAAAGAAAGTGCTCTCAGGAAAAATATTCTACAAACTTTGTATGATGAAGTTCTGAAACTATTCAAATATTTCTCATATACATGTTTGTCTCATATTTACAAGGACATAAATAGTCTTCCAGATGGTCTTGAAAAATAATGAGTTGGGTTGGAACGAGGAACCTAGATCATCTCTGTATCGTAGAATGGATACCCAACTGAATATAATAATGAACCTTGGATCTAACATTAAATATATATTAGACACTTTTTTAGTTTTTGGTTATGTAAAAAATGGATTTTTTTTATTACTCTATGGACTATCGATGTAAAGATCATTTTTTTTTATTTTGAAGACACAACTTTTGTCAGTGCAACCTTGATGTAATCTAGAGAATTTTTATTAAAGGAGTCATGGACATAGGGATGTCTAGATAGGGGCTTAACAATACATTCTGGATATCACTCTTCTCGCTTCTTCTTTGCATCAAATGGATCTATCACTTGCATATTGGGGCTTGATCAACCAATTTACAGGGTTATGGCCCTTGCCTTGAGATATGGTGATATATATTAAGAAGACTTGGAAACCTCTCATCAAAGGTAACCTCACCCACTTCTTTTGTGGAAGAGGGTTTTATGTTTTCTTGTTCAAAATCAAACAAGATAGATACTTGATCTTCAGGATTGGCCCATAATTTCATGGAACAAGAGGAATGTATCTTAATGTTGGCATTTTTTTCCACGCTTGTGCACGTCCTTATTAATATTGGGGATTTTATACCCAAGGTTCATCCAGATGTGACCAACAAAAACCCCAGAGCATTGGCATATGAATCCTCAGCCAAGGTCGAGGAAGGTATCACCTAAGATGTAGAGAGGATCATAGAGACCATAAGGTCTTGTGACAAGGATGAAGGATAAAACCACAAACATCCATCGAGGCTGGCATTCATGCAACTCATACCTGACAAGTTATTAGGACCAAGAAGTAAAAAAATACATACACATATCCAAATAATACACGATAGACACATGATAGATCAGAATTGTTGCATCTTTATTAACAAAGTCATTCAATTAGAGGAATACATTAAACAAACTATTTATGAAAGCCACAAAACATTATATCTTCATTTATATAAATCTTGAGAATTACAACACACTGCGCAATGCACATTATCTCAAGACCTCATATATATTAAAGACTCAGGACTATATTCAAAATCATTATAGTATTACAATAGGATTAGAGTGAGCTTGATACCAATAAATCAACAAATCTCTCCTGATCATCTCGCTAGCCCTATTTATGATATCATTGACTCCTTTTATAGATTTCTCTACTCGAGAGCTCTATCTCTTTCTGCTATGCTCCACTCATTCTACCAACAAAAATACCTCACATGCTTCTAGCACCTACCTGTAGTCCATGTATCCTTCAAGAATCAGGGCAATCTTAACTGCCTTGCCAACTCCTCTTTTGTAAGCTCCATGATCCATTGTGCTGTTGGAAGTAATTATTTGAAAGGATTTCTTGATGATTCTTTTCTTAATTGCAGTGTGCGTCTTCTTGATTTCTCATGTGCATAAAAACCAGGATCGATGCACATTCAATAATATTTTAGGCCTCTCGTGCACTATCAAAAATGAATCCAATGAACACTCTTTGCCATTCTTCGTGCAAAACTTTGGAATGAGCATGCACAAATTGTTTTTGTGCGCAAGAAAAATGAGCCCAAATATTTGGGTGCCAATAGGCCCCCACCACTATTACTTGGATTTTCCTCAAGCCATCTATCTTATTGAATTTCCGCCTCAACGAATGACACTGTGACTATGATTTCCTCCACAAAATCCTTATATTGGCGCTTGGGCACATTAAAGTAGCCTTGGATCTGCTGCATGAGTTAAATAGCTGCTGCGGATGTTGCAGTGCCTTGATCATCACTGGGATATATGAACATGTTATGGAAAGTACATTCAAATAAAAGGTAACTGTCATACATGTCCATGAAGGTGTGTGGAATGCATTCCTGCGAAGTAGTTGCTTGGATGAGGTGCTGCTACCATTCCTGAAATATATTGTTGTTATAATCTTGGGTGCAAGGGTCCTTTCTCTCATGCAGTAGGAGGAAACGAGGAGCTTCAAAGAAATGCCAAATTCCAACATATTTTTTGAAACCTCGAGGAGGTTTCCAAAGCACCATAGCTAGAACTAGTAAAATCCAACTGCAATGAAACTCTTTGTTGGAATTTTGGGCATCTATGAAGTCATCAATGATTTCATTAAGTACATATCGAACCCACACCATATGAACCTCGAAAACACATAATTTATTTGCAACAACAAACTCGAAAGGGCACTCTTCCTTGGTGCAATTGTGTAGGATTTTGTAGGCTATGAGATGCATAACAAAGAGAATTGGCTAGGCATTTATTTTAGAATTGAGTACATGACGCCTACCATGACATGCATTGTATGTGCTGTAGATTTCTTGTTTGGAAACATATTTAGTGGTTAGGGCATGGGTATGCTTGTAATGCGATAGGTTGTAGATTCATAGACCATATATTGCTACAAATACTGACCATGTAGTCGGGTGAATAAAAGGCGAGTGCACAGGGTGATGACCCCACTATGCCCAAAGTGAGGATGGTCAATTAGGGGGAGAATGCCTGATTTTATGATAGGTTGGGTCCACTCTTGTGTGAGTACTAATGGCTTACCATCAGCACTACTAATTGTGTGAGCATACTGATGGAAGGTCAAGGTGGGGAAATGCCTGGGGTCGTGAACATCATAATCAGAGAATTGGACATCATGTACCATCCCTGTCCAAGACCCCATAAAATTCACATGCTGAGGCAAGGAAAACTCTTCTGTTTGTCGGTCGGTGACAACCCTGGATCTATTCCGTCCATGTGATCTTCTTGACGAGACCGTGGGAGTTAATTTGGTGGGATCCTAGAAAATCTATGGCTAGGGACATAGGCTGATATTTCTTTTCACCGTTCCATTATTTTGCATTTTTTATTAAGATTGGGGTCCTTTTATAAACGGAGGAAGGTCTATACGAATTCGGCTAGTATTAATTGAGAGAATGGAAAGTTACCAAGCAGGTACTGTGAGACAACTAGAATGTGTTTCAGGAGTAACTGTCACCATCTTCTGCCTCGTTGAAATGTACCATATTTTGGTAGTCTCATCACCTTTTTAAATGATTGGACTTTGCATGAGATGTTACCGAAGATGTTCATGATCTCAAAAATGTATCAATCCTTGTGTAGTAAATGGTAGATGATGATCAATTTTAAGACAAATGTGTGGGTTATTCGAGAAGTCTATAGCATCTATTGTTGAGGGCCTAGTTAATGATCTTTTGTGCATGTACTATCTAATGAACACATCACCAGTTTAATGTGTGATAATCCTGGGGACCACGGGGCCCAAAGTGTGACAAGGACATCTCCATACATGTGTACATGTGATCCGTTGGGGGCATTGCACATGTTTCCTATGCCTCCCTATACAGGTGCCGACTAAATACTGAAGTGCAACGACTCAAGGTAGGCCGAATCACCTCTTCACCCGTATCCATCCCACCTGTTTTATCCCCCAAGTATCTCTCACAATGTGATTCTTATGGAGTTCACCTATTTTTGCAATGGGATTAACGGTGATAGGATGAGCCAAAGGTCTTTCTTCTACCATAGATGTTGTAGCAGAATCCATTCCCTGCACATTCGTTTCCTTGTTATGTACGTTGGAAACCATAAGTTCTGGTAGAACAACTCTCTTTCAAATGATTTTGTGTGGCTTTGGAAAGAATCTGTGGTGTGTTTGATGTGAATACGTGGCTATCCACTTCCATTCAAAATAACACATATATTGATGAATATTCATATAAGGTTCGAACCTTGCCTGCATGGATGCCTTGATAGCTTCCCATCCACAATAAGGTTCTCGATGTGCATCCCACCATCGTGTGGGAATTCCTTTGAGTACTACATCAAGTGCATGAGTCCTCTAATGCTTGGAAATGTGTTGTATCCATGCAATAAATGTATCCACCGACACCAATCCATTGAACTGATATGACCTCAATTCTTTCTTGCGCTCCTCTGTAGAGATATGCACACACCTCGTCGTTGATACTTCATATATCTTGTTTTTCCACCTATCCATGGCATCCTAAGATTTCTTGTCATAATATTTGACACTTCTCCAACTTAATTCTCCATCTATAGTGGGGTTGATGTAGTCCTCCCTACGACCTGGGATCTTGTAGATGTTTACAATAGTGGAGCTCTGCGCATCCTCATGCACTAGATTATTATATCTGTCTCCTTCATATGGGTCCTGAGGTGAGACCATGCACAAGGTGTCTGTTTCAAATGACATTTGTCTCTTTTTCAAGTTCAACACCACATTATTCTCAAAGGCCCAATCAATGCCAAGTAATGCAGGGTATGGATCATATTCATCCATAATTTCTATGACCTCAATGTCAACATTTGTTTTTACTCCTTCTATGTTCAATTCCACCTATTCTAGTCGTCCTATTGGGTATATTTGTATTGATTGGCCAAACACAACTGGATGGGCGACCAAACCAATTTCAGTTTACCAATCACCTCCCAATATTTTTTTGGTCAAATATTCACGTTGGAACGCAGATCCAACATGACTCCATCCATGTCATAGCTACCAAGTTATCCTTTCATCTTAAATTATTTGCTAATGCCCTTTTGCTTGCTAACCTGACATACATATCTTTCTGGAAACAAAGATGATATGGTTGCCTCCACTCCTTGGTCCCTTATGCAAGTAGCTAACATATGTGTCAACTTACTTGTAACCTATGGATCATTCAACAATTGCAAACAACGACGCAATAAGGATTCTTCCTTGTGACCCAAGTCATGCAAGGATTTTGCACGTGTCGTGCATTGCAATTCTTACTGATGTTTTTCTTCATGTGCTTTCTGGTTAGGGTGTCATAAATCATTCTATTTGTGAGCTTATTCTAATGACCGTTGCATCACATGCTGTATTTCTTCACGCACATAAGCTTCCTCAAAAGTTATTTGCGTTGCATGCTGAAATTCCTTATGAACAAGAGCTTCTTCTAGTGACCTATGTGTCACGCGCTGTACCTCTTCGTGGATTTGAGCTTCCTCCAGTGACCTTTGCGTCACCCTTTGAACTTATTCTCAGATCATGGCCTCCTCAAGTGACCTTTGAGACATGTTCTCTTTCATCTTTTGGTGCTCTCTGCGCATCTTGCATGAACTATTTTTGCTGGGAAACATCAAACCTCAGAGGGGGATGAGTTACCTTCCTTATCTTCCCATCCAACTTTTGACCTAATCCTTCACTAGGATCAAAGTCTACTCTTGTCTTCACCCCTCCTTGGGTTACCACCTGAACGTTAGCCTCCTCATTCTTTTTCTTATTGCTGCACAGCTCCACATGCACCGTGTTGCAATTGGCCTTTTTGTCTTCCCACGTTTTCAACAAGTTGGGACAATCTTCAGTGACATTCTCAAGACTATAAAAATATACACAAAGCACACACAGTTTGGTACAAAACCTCGAGACATGACCAATCTATCTTCAATTAAAACATGTGGGGGTCTACCTCCCCCTTCGCCATATCCTCGACTGCAACCACACCCATATCCACCTCAAGGACCTCCTTGGTATCCACCTCTTTCCGCACCACCACGCTCACCACCCTTATACTCTTCCTGTACCCATAATGCATTGCGAGTATTGTCTTGCATTAGCTAGAGTGAATGGAAGTTATTGGCATCATGCATGAAGAATTTACAGAACTTGTAGAATGAAGTATGGTTCGTCATCTGGGACTTTTGCAAAGTTGGGAAGTGGGGTGGCACATGGACCCACTATCTACATATCTCACACAATCCCGTCTATCCAGATGGAAATGGACTAGGTGTGCCCATCAACACATGATACAATAGTACTGGGAATTCATCTCTAGGATTCTCTGCTGAGTGCCAGATGGTACACCATACGTTCTCACACACAACCTTCATCTTAGCCATATCTTGCAACTACATCGTCACATTGGAAAGTTGTGACTTCGTTTGCACCAAGCCTCTCGATGTCTCTGCCCCTCCTGAATCTGTTGCTGAACGTGGTCTCCATCTACACGGTCTTTGCTTCTTCGTTTGTGATTCTCTTCACAGACTAGATTGCTTCACATGTAAACCAATTTTTCTCCGCATCATCCCTACCCATTTTGTGGAACATAGTTAGGCTCATGGTACTATCCTGATATGCCATCCTCAAGCTTGAGCTAGTTCCTCCTCTTTGACTGCTAAGGGTTTGATTTCTCAACACCAATACTTATGGGGGTGAAATAGTGCTGAATTCACCTTCTTATTCACTTTCCTCTTTTCTTCTATCTTCCTCTTCTCTCTCTTATACTCCAATTGCGTCACTATATGTTGTCCTTTCTTCTTTGTTAAATTTTTTTAAGGGGGATGGTACAAGGGGGGGGGGGGGGTAAGTCCATCTTCTTCTTAACATTCTTGTGAGGTGAACTAGATAATTGCATGCTTACAGTTATGAAATATCATCTACTATTTCTCATCCGTCTCCCCCATCACTAGGGGAGCCTCCATCTTCCTCTTCTTCCGACGCATCAAATTGCTGGGCTCTATCTTCCTATCCTATATGCGCACTACTACTTTGCACACTATCTTACTCTCCTAACAACACACCACTACTCTACATGCCATATTTTACTCTTGTCATCACACCACTGATCTATGCTTCATCTTCCTCTAAGGTTGCAACACTCCACAACAACCAAGGGGTATGGAATTCGTAACCTAGACCCTTACTACTATCACTATTGATATCCCCACTGGACACCCTAGTTTAAATTCCATGCCTCTTCACAGACCTATCCTCATCTCTGCTCCATTTTGACACAACATGCTCTTCTGCACTACCAACTAGTGTAGTTTATTTTCACTTCATCATGGGCCCAACCCCTCATCGCACGCCCTTGGCTAACTCTTTTTCACCTCTCTACTCCACTTTTATTCTTATCTCAACTCTTCTTGTGTATCTCTCGACACTTTTTCTCATTTTCTCCTTTGGGTTCATACCATTCCTCATCTCATCTTAACAATTTCTATATCCTTCTCCATGGATCCATATTCTCACTTTCCCCATCTTTGCAAACTCCCCCCCACAACATTAGGTGACTTTACTCAACCATTCGATTGGGCTCTATGTGCATTAGACCTTTCTCCATGAACACCATCTTTGTCTAGAGTGGAATGTCTTCCGACATCTACTTCCTCAGACCTTCCATGAACTTTCTTTTAGCCTCACTGAAAGAATCAATGTACTCCACAACAAACTCCACAATGTAGCCCTCTTTTACTGAAGAAAACCAAAAGTCAATAGCCTAAGTCCACTTATTATACAACACTTTCAATCTTTCAAACTTGGATTGATCCCAAACCATTGGTTCCAAAGGCCACATAGTATAATTGGTATAATTTTTCATTTTTAGCCATTCATACAACAAATAATGAAATTGAGAAAAGAAAATCTCATGCATATCCGTGTAAAGATATTTATCTTTCCATTTGTTCACATTCACTTTCAACCCCTGAGTTTCTCACAGGGAAAACTCATGCTCTTTTGCAGTCAACCAGTCTTGAATTTCTTCCCGAGTTGGATGCCACCTCATCTCTGTATATTTTAACCTTGTACAATTATTTACTGCAAATATATTCTCAATAAAAACAACAAATATATAATGGCACACATACACATTACACAAAGATTTTTACTCTGGAAACCCAAACCAGGAAAACTAACAACATGTTTAGAGCCGTACCTTTAATATTCTATTCATCATATTCATTGTTTACAATAAAATATACATATAGGATTCCATGACATCCAAACCCCTAATCAATTGACCCAAATTAATCAACAACCATAATTCCTTATCCAAAATTAGAAAACCATCAACAAAAACCATGTGCCGAAAAACCACCAAAAACAAATGCAAAAAACAAACCAATTTTTTTTTCTCGGGGGATCCTTCCTCAGAACCCCCACAAACCTATTAGATTTGGGGTGCTAGGCACCCCCTAGACCCCCTTTTCTCCCATATCAATGTAGAATACATGGGATCAATTTTGCAAAGAATATAACACATATCCAACATTCTCCCACTTGTTGTTTTCTTTGCATATAGAGGGTTACAAGATTACATATTCAACAATCTAGGGCAACAATTCCCATATATCCTCTACACCAAGAAAACTTCTCAGTGCTCACAATGTTTTTTTAATGAATATGCAACATTCTTCAAAGTGTCCACCTTCATCAAGAACACTTTATTTTCTTCAACCATGTCTCTCACAAAGTGATATTGAACATCAATACACTTTGTCTTTGAATGATGAGCTGATCTCTTTTCTAGGAAGATTGCACTCTGACTGTCATAATCTATCCTTATATCTTGTTGTACCAACCCAATACCTAAACACAATATTTGTAACCATACTACTTCCTTGCTTGCGTGAGTGGCTGCCATGTATTCAACTTCCGTAGTTGAGAGTTCCACTATAGACTGCCTTTTTCTCATCCAACTGATTGCTCCTCAAAACAGGTTAAACACATACCCACTTGTATATCTTCTACAATACATATCTCTAGCCCAATATGCATCAACAAAGTCATATATGTCCAACACTCTATACGATCTTGATCTTCCTTCGTAACACAATCCATAACCAATAGTGCAACAAAAATACCTAAAAACCCTCTTTACTGTTTTCCAATGCTCCTTACCTGGTTTTGATATATACCTGCTCAAAACTCCCATTGCATGTGCAATGTCTATTCTAGTAAAGAACATTGCATACATCAAACTTCCAACTACACTAACATATGGAACATGGGACATGTTCTCTTTCTCTTTCCATGTATTCGAACACTAATCTACATATAACTTCACACCTATAGGAATAGGAACCTTGACCAGTTTACATTCCTGCATATTAAGCCTCTACAATATTGTCTCGACATATTTCCTCTGATTTAACGAAAGTCTCTTGTTTTCCTGATCTCTTTTAGTTTCCAAGCCCAAAATTAAATTTGCAGCACCAAGATCCTTCATGTCAAACTTAGAGGACAATTGAGTTGTCACCTCTTGGATCATTTCTTTGTCATTTCCTATCAGTAGCATATCATCCACATACAAGACCAAATAAATAATATGATCACAGATTAATTTGAAAGACACACAAGGATACACTTTTCTCCTTGTGAATATAAGTCCTAACATATAAGTATCAAATTTTTGATACCACATCCTTCATGATGTATTTAACCCATACATGAAATTTTTTAGCATGCATACCAACTATTTCTTTCCCTTCACAACAAATTATTTTGGTTTCTTCATGTAGATTTATTATTCTACATCCCCATGTAGGAATGTTGTCTTCACATCCATTTTTTATACTTCAAAATCAAATGCAGTAGCAATAAATAAAAGAAATCTAGTTGAAGTTAACTTGGCAACATGAGAAAAAATCTCACCAAAGTCAATTCCCTCTACCTGGGAATAACATTTTGCTACTAACCGAGCTTTGTAATTCTCCACTTTTACTTCCACATTTATCTTCTTCTTAAACACCCATTTTCTACCAATGTGATTTCTTCCAATTGGAAACTCCACTAGATCCCAAGCCTCATTCTTATCCAAGGTTTCCATTTATTCAACCATGGACTTTTTCTAGAGTTTTCCATCCCTTGAATCCACTTCCTCCCTAACATTTCTAGGATCATCATCAGTAATAGACAAAGAAAAATTTGAATGGAAATTAAGTGGAGTATACCTTTCCGGTTGCCTTCTTTCCCGAACCAATCTCCTCAATATTGGAGTATGAGGATCTTCTTCTTCTGATTTTTGTTCTTCTATAGAGTCTGATTCATCCTCTTTTAACTCAAAATCTATTTTCTCTAGTTCTTCCTTCCTTGATAGGACTTCCTATTTGAAAACATATTTTATTTCTCTAAATACCACATCTTGGATATACACTACCTTCTTAGTTTTTAGGTTCCAAATTTTATACCCTTTTAGACCATATTTATACCCAATAAAGATGCACTTTTCAACCTTTTTATCTAGCATACTCTTGTTTTCCTTTGGAATATGAACATAGGCCTCACAACCTAATACCCTGAGATGTGTGAGAGAGAGTTTCTTAC
>SNQJ01S0015661.1:20179-86883 GCA_010110895.2 Picea sitchensis | reverse complement strand
TATGTGATGGATAAGCCATTTACGTGGGAAAATTACTTACACTTGGTTGAGTTTGCATATAACAATGGGTATCAAGCTTCATTGAAAATGATCCCATTTGAAGCCTTGTATGATAGGAAATGCAATACTCTAGTGAGCTGGGACAACCGAATAGATAGAGTGGTACTTGGGCCAGAGTTTTTCAAGGACATGGAAGACTAGGTGGTCAAGATTAAGCAAAATTTAAAGGCAGCTCAGGATAGACAAGAATTTTATGCAGACAAGAACAAGACAGTTAGAGAATTTAATGTAGGGGAGCATCTACTTTTGAAAGTGAAGCCTAAGAAAATCTCTTTGAAATTGGGTAATTGTACAAAGCTGGCAGCCAGATTCTATGGTCCATTTGAAATATTGAACAGAATAGGGTCGGTTGCATACATGCTTGCATTGTCTGCTTCCATGAATGTGCATAATTTATTTCATGTATCTTTACTAAATAAATATGTACATGATCCTAACCATGTTATTGATTGACATCTGATTCAGGTAGAGACGGAGGGAGACTTTTAGGTTCAACCAGTGCAGGTGTTGGACAAAAAAGTCAAAATGCTCTGGAATAAAGTTATAGAACTGGTAAAAGTTAAGTGGACCTGCTACGGTCTTGAAAATGCTACCTAGGAGCATGAAGATGCCATGCAGGCATATTACCCACAACTTTTTTGAATAAATTTGAGATTTTGATCTTTGTTTTGTATATGCACTAAGGACAGTGCCAAAATAATGGGGAGGGGATGTAACACCCTAGGATTTTGAACCCCCATTTTAAATAATGTATTGTTACAATGATGAGAGGCCAGAGTGCCCAAACAATTATTGAAGGGCCAGTATGCCCAAGAAATGTAATGTTTTGATCGTTAATAATAATAAATACATTGCTGGCTACTAGATAGACAAGGACTAGAGTTATAGGGGGCTATGATTCCATAAGAGAGGGAGCTTGAGGGACTAAGTGTTTATTCCTATTTTTTATTATTACCCTTTTTTTCTAAGGGAGGGGATTAGTTATGTGAACTTGTTGGGGAAGGCCATAAGGTTCTTGTTTTCCCCACGAGGTTACTTAAACCTGCCTCTAGTCTGATGGGGGGGTTGGACTGATGACTTGTTCACTATTTTCCCGTTCCCTCACTCATTATTCCCTCACACACTCCCATGCACCCCCCCTAACTCATCCATTGATCCATCATCACTTGCATCTTGGATTGGCAAAGGAAACATAGCTGCTGAAGAACTTAGCCACATGATAGTTGGCTGTAGTGGTTGCTAGTGTGATCCAGCCGTGACCTAGGGCCTGCATGTCTAAAATGCATTGGTCCGTGCCCTGTTTTTCTCAAAACCGTGAGTCCCGAGAGTTCCAACATTGAGATTCTCGATCAGTTATACTGGAAGCCTTGACGGGAAGGATAAGGACTTCCTGAGGGACTGCGTGGCAGAGAAGGGTGGAGGTCCATTCTTTCGGGTGGCACAAGCTGGGTAGAAGAGAGATGGGTACTTGGATTGTTGTGGGTGTTGGGAAACCTGTGAGAGCTTGAGAGATGACTGGTTTGGGAACCCAATTACACTATGAAACCGTCCCTGTGGATTCATAGCCCTGGCTCGGGGGTGACACTACTGTTGGGATTTAGAGCAACGATGTCTACGATTGGGTGGAATGTCCTTGGTCTGCAACCATTCGGTGTCATCTTTCATAAAGATAAGTTCTCTCTATCGTGATATTACTATATGTGTATGAATGTATTCTGCTGTGTAGTTTAATTGTCATTTACATGTATATGACTATATTTCTGTTGTGTATATTTAATTATCGTTCAACATAATCTTTAGATATTGCATGCTAGTTGGATATTGTTGTGTATGTCATTAAATCTATTATCTTATGCATCCTTAATAAATAAATAAGGTCAGCATGAGAAAGAAGTCCAAGGGTAGGCTTGCATGTAGTGTACCCGGCTTGTGGGTGGCTAGGTATGTTACAGATTGGTATCAGAGCTTCTGGTTGAAACATCGGGCCGGTATGGGTCGGGTCTGTTGGTTAGAATCTCATGGTCAAGATCAAACTTTGACCATGAAGTTGAAAAGCTTAGGAGGAATGGTGTTGCATATGCTATGCAGGAGACATAACATCATAGAACCTTTGTGAGGGTTCGAAGGATCGTGACTGTTCCTTTTTAATTCGGGAATGATCGCCACGATATGATCGGGGAGATTTAATATCATTGGATCGGAGGACAGGTAAACATGGGTCATCCGATGAAAAGAAAGCAAGGTTAAGGTGGCAACTCTTGGATCCCATTGGAGAGAGAGATCAACGACCAACATGCATTGTGGGGAATCGAGTTGCATGGTAGATATTTTCCCAAGGCGGTCCCGCAATGCAAACCACGATTTCCCTGGGGGGTTATGTGTTAGCATCAGGAGAATTGCGGGGCAAAAAGCGGGTTACTCCAAACTGCCGATGCATGCCCCTACAAATTGAAAGGCATGAAACGATGTGACAGGTAGGGCTTGAACATCAAAACTCCAAATAGCTGAAGTAGCTGGGGACCGTCGATCCATAGGTGGGCACATGTCGGAGCACCAATACTTTTTTTCAAAAAGAAGGATGGAACCTTGAGGCTATGTATTGACTTTCGACAACTGAACAAGTACACTATAAATAAAAAGTATCCGCTACCCTAAATTGATGACCTCTTTAATCAGCTAAGAGGAGCAAATATATTTTCAAAGATTGACCTGAGGGCAGGATACCATCAGGTAAGAATCAAGGAAGAAGACATTCATAAGACAACCTTTAGGACCGGGTTTGGGTATTATGAATTTGTAGTGGTGCCTTTTGGACTGAACAATGCACCAACTCTCTTCATGTTCTTAATGAATGACATATCGGAAATTATTTGGACAAGTTTGTCATAGTATTCCTGGATGACATACTCATCTATTCTAAGTCTGAAGAGGAGCATGAACATCACTTGAGATTGGTATTGCAAGTACTGAGAGAACATCAATTGTACACCAAGTTGAGTAAGTGTTCTTTTTATCAAAATAAGATCCATTACTTGGGACACATTATTTCAGAGCAGGGCATAACAATAGATCCCGAGAAGATTGAAGCCATTAAAGGATGGCCAACACCCATAAATGTGTTAGACATAAGATCTTTTATGGGATTAGATGGCTACTACAAAAGGTTCATAGTAGGGTTCTCTAGGATTTCTCACCCCATCACCTCTTTGCAAAAGAAGGGAACTAAATTTGAACTAAAGAAGGGAACGTCACCAGGGATGACGTGGACACATGGGATGTGTGCCATGTGTTTGTAATTTTTGGGCATTTGGAACATTGAAAATTCAATTAGAACATGACACATGTCACCCGCTTGATTGGGCCACGTGTCCGCTTCCAACATTTCACCACGTGGCGAGAGATCATGCAATCTGAAAGACCGGGCACTCCAGAAGGGAAGGAGGTGACAGGCTGGCTGGGTCAAAAACTCCCAAAGGCTTGAAGGCTACAGTATATATCGACCATAGATTCCAGAGGACACACATCGAGGGATTGTCGACTACGGGTAAAAGCACTCCGAGAGAAAGTGCAGGAGGGAAGTTTGAAACTTTCGAAGCCAAAAACGCCGAAACGATTCACAACCGCCGATCTGTGGGAGGACACCTGTTGGCAGATCAGGTAAAAAATTCAAAGACATGGAATTTGAAGGAGTAAGACACTTCTCCTAAATATTCAAAGAATACACTTGGTCTACAATAGTAGAGATTATCGTATTATCAGAATCCTTCCCAAGCTTTGTTAGTCAAGAAGAAAACCATGTCTTGATTAAGGAAGCTTGGAAAGAATAACTACTCTAGGTATTATAGAGTTTTCAAAAGGGCAAAAGTTGATCTAGATTATTTTGAGATCGAAATGAAGGAATAAATATAATAATAAAATAAACGTATATATTGTGAGAAACACAAAGATACAATAATGCAGAATTTTTATTAATAACACCAATGTATATAAACTGTAAAAATATAGAGTGAATGAACTCACTAGAATGGTGGTAGCTTATCTATGAGAAGAGATGTGATGGCTATGCTCATTCACAAGAAGATGATGATGTTTACAATGAGGCTCCAAAGGCCTTTTTAACATAAATAAAATCCAAAACCCTAACCTCGGAAGATGAAACACCAAAAGGCTCGCGGGCCCTGATGGGGGTAGTTGATACATCAACTTCCCAAGGGCGTAAATTTTGCATATGATATCCATTTGGGGCAGACGATAGATTGTTGGAAAGTTCTATCTGAGGAATACACATTTTCCCCTTACAATCAAGATAAAGCTATAGTGTGACTATGCCATGCCAAAAAAATGTTGTTTAGGGCCTTAAAACGACCCCAAAAGTTTAGGCCTTGAAAAGCTGTAGAAAAAGTGCCAAGGTGGAAACACCTATTTTGAGCCAGTGGAATAGGTGGGTGGCCACCGATTTCGACTTGGATCAAAAGTCTTGGGCTTGATGGCCTCCCTATTGAATTCTTCCTAGGTTGTTATGAATTTATAGAGGAATATTTAAGAAGAGTTAGGGAGACTACAAGAACACAAGGAAAATTGTGGGGGTCCTTCAATACAACCTTCTTAGCTTTGATCCAAAAAGAAGACAATTCAAAAAACTTTGATAAATTCATGCCTATATCCTTATGCAAGTGCATTTACAAAATCATCTCAAAGGTTATATATAGAAGGTAAAAAAGTGTTTTATCAAATCAAATATTAGGTGAATAGTTTGGGTTTTTAGAGGGAAGGCATATTCATGAAGCAATGGGGATATCTCAAGAATTCCTTCACTCAATCAAAGTTAGGAACCAAAGATCAACGATGATGAAAGTGGACTTGTCCAAAGTTTATGATAGGGTAATCTAGCTTTACATTAGAATTATTCTAATTCATTTGGGTTTTTATCACCAATTCATTGTATGGATTATGAGTTGTATAACCTCAATATCTTTTGTTGTGTTGATAAATGGAGTGATATCTCCTTTCTTCCATTTCAATAGATGCCTCAAACATGGGTGAAATCTATCCTCTCTTATTTTTCTTTTGATATATGAAGGTTTAAGTAGGCTAATTAAATAAGCACAAGGGAATGGTACTCTCAAAGGGGTATCTATTGGAGCATCATGCAACATAACACATCTACTTTTTGTAGATGACATCTTGGTTTTTTGTAAAGTATATAGAAGGTTCATTTATAAGTTCAAAGGTCGCATGGATTTATTTTGTAAGGCTATTGGAATGGTAATAAATATGGAAAAATCCATGATATCTATATGGGGGGTGATTGAGAAGAAAAATAATCATTTTTCTCATTTATTCCCCTTTCAGATGACATAATAAGAACATGGCTTGAAACATCTAGGCTTCTTGTTGAAGCCAAACCATTATAATAAATGAAACAGGTAGTAACTAATAACAAAAGTGGAAAATAAACTAAACACATGGTGCAATAGATGGCTCTCTAGAGGAGGTCAATTGGTATTGGTAAAATTAGTCCTGGAAGCGATCCCACTCTACTAGGTATCACTGGCTTGAGTCCCAAAAGGACTATTGGAATCCATTCAAAGAGTGTATTACACATTCATTTGGTTCGGAGACCAAAGGAAGAAAGGGTTAGTATTGGAATCTTGGAAAAATCCGTCCCTTCCAAAAGCCAATGGAGGATGGGGGCTAAAAAAACCCTTTCTTTTTCAAAAGCCTTGCCTGCAAAAAATGTGTGGAGGCTAATTCAAGAATAAGGGCTATGGGTATAGGCTGTAACAAAAAAGTATATAGCCCTTTATACTGTGGAGGAATAAGTTAGAAATCCACACGAACAATCAAACAATGCCTCAATTATTTGGAAGTAGTTACATATGCATTCCATTTGGTTGAAAATTGACTTATTTGGAAAATTTGGAAAGGAAACAAAGTTCAAATCGGCCATGACCTCTGGGTAGGAAGATAAGGCATGCATATATTACCCTTTTAGATGATACATGAATTAAGAAATAAAGGGTATAATAACTGTTATCGCACAAGTTGTAGGTTGGGAAATCCTGACCCAACCACCAAATGGTGACAACTTAGAGAACACCTACCCACTGTCACCTTAGGCAAGTGTTCCTGTCACTTTAGAGATGAGAGAATCACCTCAAGGGGGGAATCCCGGTGACCCTAGGGGAAATGATATGGAAAGTGAAGAGATGGAGGAAGGTCCATGTAAAGGTCAAGATAGAGATTGCACCAAAAATGTTTTAGAAAGAGTCTTGGTGGTAGCCACGAGATAAGAGTACATGTAAAGAGTGATTGTACCTGCCCGAGACACAAGAAAAAGCCAAATATATGTGTATAATGTTAGGTGGAAAATCAAGTTAAGCTTGTTTTCCCTAATTTCATAATTAAAAAAAAAATATATATCAGCAACAAAAACATAGTAAGAGCTGCAAAATAAAGTTACTGAAAACTTAGTGAAAAGTACAAGAGACAAGCTAGCAAATTGACTAGTTTAGCTCAAGAAGAAAGCATAAGGCTTTAGAAAAAATGTAAGGATGTTGTAAACAAGTTCTAAATAAACAATTATCATCCTTATGTCTGTAACAAACAACTTATTACAACAAAGAAATCAGCCATCAAAACTTTCCAACAATTCACCCAAAAAGTGTGCTAGCCTTAGTAGATTAATGTGGCAAACTTTTAACAACTTTCAACGGTTGAGTAGTGAGTTATAAATGAAATATATTTAGGGTTTCTGCAGCCCTAATGGATATAAATAAAAATTTATAACATAAGCAATAATTACTAATCAAATTGAGATGCCCTAGTGGCTCAATCAAGCACATAAAGCATAGAATTGATTCCAAGTTAGACAATCTCAAAAGAGTGAAATTTCATGTTTACCGAGGCAAGTATTTTATATCTCGAATGAAAAAATCAGATTAGTGCCTTTAATATTTGGGTGAATGGGGTATTTAAAACACAATTTGGATCCACAATATACTTAGGGGTGTAAATCCTCTTACTCCCTAGGGTATTCCAACCAACTTAGGGAAAATCTAGGAGGGTGTACAGACTTGTACTTCTCCTAACAACCCTTGTTCAAGAATGAATTATAACCTTAGCAATAAGATGAAGCATTAATGGAGGGTGTATCCAACATACTCCTCCTAGGGTTTTCACCACTAACAACCAAGAATGAGCAAGAAAGAACTAGCATATGCACATTTTTTTTACCACTTCCAAGAAACGAGATATCAAAACCTAGTTCACCATGCAAATTAACATCCAAGAGAAAAATAATAAGCCTTCAAGAGGTGCGCATCACTTAAATTCATCCATTCACAAAAATATAGCACAAAAAACCATTTCCAAGAGAGAGAGATACAAAAAATGCACAAGTGTAGCGAAAATTTCAGCCATAGAGTCTTCTCACAATGGGAGAGTTATCTTAAAATGATTTGAGTTTGATCTCTATTTATACAAAAAGCCTTAGACGTAGTTTGTCCACTTAGGTTAGGGTAAAAAAAATGTAAGGGGAAAATAAACCCCTACTTTTCCCCTTTACCAAAATAATACTAAACAATTCATACTTTGAACATAAAATGAAACCCTAAGTAAGACGTCACCCCACTAGGGGGACATTTTTGACACTTTTCCAAGTCGTTGGAGAAGAAAGTGGAGGTCGTTGGGGCTTCTTGAGATTCCTCTTCATGCACCAAGGTATTTCCATGCCTTGTACGGTCAAATCATGCCAAGTGTCAATGATAAACAACTCCATCATCACCAAAACCTAGCCCTAGGTGACGTCAAGCCTCCAAAAGTGACATTTTTCCCCTCCTAGGCAAGTCATTTGGGTGATAAGTTTTAGGTGAGGTAATCCATGATGTATTCTAGGTATCCAAAGGCACATATTCATCATCTGACATGCAGACCCTTGACATAGAACCTGTGGGCTTGAAGCCCCGTGGAAACCCAAGCTAGGCTTGTTCCTCCATAACTGTCCACCAGCTGGGTCCTGCAAAGACAAATGGATACACCCTCCAAGGATCTCAAGTCAAAGCATCATGATGAGTAAATAAAATCAATAAAATATACATCTAAGCATGTACATCCAAACTATCTCATCAAAATAAACTAATGCTCAAAGACCCTGTGCACTTTACCAATTTTGAATATGGGAGGGTTGACAAAACAACCTATTGGGTGAATCATCCCCTAAGTTTAGGGGTGTTTCCCAAGGATAAATTCTTATAATTAATGTGGATGATGTGATATGGATGAGGGGGAAAAATTTGGGCATGGGTTTCATGAAATACAAGGGATCATATTGTCTCATCTATGGGTGCCTTTGTAGAGGGTGTGTTGCACCTTCATTTTCAAAGCATCCTTTTTCCAAGCCCATTCATTGCCATTAATTAATTAGTAGTCCAAAACCTTGGGTAATCCCTAGAGTGAAATCAATTGTCTTGGGTGGAAGCACCACAATACCACTTGAAGCGAGAGGTACACAGAGTGCCACATGCAAGGAAAGAAAGGGACACTGAATGCATGTACATTCCTCAACAAGTGGGGACATTTATACAATGCTATTCTTCTTTTGTAGGTATTTGATTTTTTTAGGAGAAGATTTTCATTGCTTTCAAAACCTCTTTGGGAGAGCATATGGAAGGTTTATATTTTAGGATTTTGTCTTTTGTCAGCCATCATCCCTCTGGGCCTTTATCCGATTCTTCCCATGAAGTGAGGTACAACCTCTTCTTGGGTCAGTACACCTGAAAAACAAAAAAGGTGAGGAGATGAGGGTATGGAGTGTGGAAAGTGGCAATTATGGTCAGGAATGGCACGATGAATCCTCAAAATGACCTCTCAGCAGCATACCTATCCCTAAGGATGAACCACTTACTAGGGCGCAATGTTAACCACCAAGATGAAATAGGGAAAAAGATATAATGTCCAAGCAAATGTCACATAATCAAAAGTGGTAATAGATGTAATAAACTCAAATGAATCAAATATTGAAATGACACTCACCATACTACCTGACTTGTACCTCATGGAGAAAGACCGAATGTCTTCTGGAGGCCATATGATGTGGTGGATATCGTCATGATCAACCTAGAGTGTGGTGGTGAGGTGGGTCTCATATATGTGCAAGTGGACATTGTTGGTTAGGCTGTCTCTTGGTACTCCATGTCTGCAACTTGAGGGCCTCGAGACATAATCTCTTTAGTTATCCCACAAAATGGGGATAACAATAACCTTATACTATGCAAAAGTGTGGAATAGGTACAAAAACATATTGAAAGAATGCAATGTCAAATTCAAAGATGAGGAGGACCAACTGATTTGGTCATTGAATCTAGCTAGTGACTATGTTTCCAGAATATGACACAAAGCCTTAGTTGAGGAAGGAGGAGATGGTCATCATTTATGGTGGTGGAAAAAAATATAGAAATTAAATTTCCTATCAAAATAAAAAAATTTGTGTAGCTTATTCTCTACAATAAGGTTCCTACATGCGAGGTCCTCTAGAAAATGAATTTTATTAGGAAAGGATGGTGTAGTTGATGTCATATTGTAGAAGAAACTATATACCATATCATATTGGAATGCCTATTTACTGAGGAGGTATGGAAAGAGGTTGAAAGGATGGTAAGGATAAGAAATATTTGGGAAGGTGGAAGTATTGTAGAGGTATTTAGAATTTAGTGTTCCAAAAATGAGACACTCAAGCTTAGAGCACTCCCACTCATCATAGCCTAGGGAGTATGGCTTACCATAAACCTAAGGATAATTGGAGACAAAGAAATGTTA
Source organism: Picea sitchensis (assembly GCA_010110895.2). Classification (NCBI taxonomy): domain Eukaryota; kingdom Viridiplantae; phylum Streptophyta; class Pinopsida; order Pinales; family Pinaceae; genus Picea; species Picea sitchensis. The sequence continues at coordinate 77,007 of SNQJ01S0015661.1, read as the reverse complement.
CCCCTCAAATGTGCAATTCATGCTATAAATATGTTGAATGCTTATCCACAATTGAAGGATAAACCAACCTCACATTCTCATTATGAAGAGATACTAAACAAGGACAACCCTTGGGATTTTTTTGATGGTGCATTACAGGGGAATCCTACCAAGGTAGGATCAGGAGGGACTCTATACTTATATTAAGATGATAGGATTTACTTTAAAGATAGAATAGGACAATAAACCAACAATATATATGAAATGATGGCTCTAAAAATTATGTTAAACTTCCACAAGAATTTGGTGTAACTCATCTTCAAATTTTTGGTGATTGAGTATTGGTTATTCAATGGATGCGCAAAGAAAGTGCTCTCAGGAAAAATATTCTACAAACTTTGTATGATGAAGTTCTGAAACTATTCAAATATTTCTCATATACATGTTTGTCTCATATTTACAAGGACATAAATAGTCTTCCAGATGGTCTTGAAAAATAATGAGTTGGGTTGGAACGAGGAACCTAGATCATCTCTGTATCGTAGAATGGATACCCAACTGAATATAATAATGAACCTTGGATCTAACATTAAATATATATTAGACACTTTTTTAGTTTTTGGTTATGTAAAAAATGGATTTTTTTTATTACTCTATGGACTATCGATGTAAAGATCATTTTTTTTTATTTTGAAGACACAACTTTTGTCAGTGCAACCTTGATGTAATCTAGAGAATTTTTATTAAAGGAGTCATGGACATAGGGATGTCTAGATAGGGGCTTAACAATACATTCTGGATATCACTCTTCTCGCTTCTTCTTTGCATCAAATGGATCTATCACTTGCATATTGGGGCTTGATCAACCAATTTACAGGGTTATGGCCCTTGCCTTGAGATATGGTGATATATATTAAGAAGACTTGGAAACCTCTCATCAAAGGTAACCTCACCCACTTCTTTTGTGGAAGAGGGTTTTATGTTTTCTTGTTCAAAATCAAACAAGATAGATACTTGATCTTCAGGATTGGCCCATAATTTCATGGAACAAGAGGAATGTATCTTAATGTTGGCATTTTTTTCCACGCTTGTGCACGTCCTTATTAATATTGGGGATTTTATACCCAAGGTTCATCCAGATGTGACCAACAAAAACCCCAGAGCATTGGCATATGAATCCTCAGCCAAGGTCGAGGAAGGTATCACCTAAGATGTAGAGAGGATCATAGAGACCATAAGGTCTTGTGACAAGGATGAAGGATAAAACCACAAACATCCATCGAGGCTGGCATTCATGCAACTCATACCTGACAAGTTATTAGGACCAAGAAGTAAAAAAATACATACACATATCCAAATAATACACGATAGACACATGATAGATCAGAATTGTTGCATCTTTATTAACAAAGTCATTCAATTAGAGGAATACATTAAACAAACTATTTATGAAAGCCACAAAACATTATATCTTCATTTATATAAATCTTGAGAATTACAACACACTGCGCAATGCACATTATCTCAAGACCTCATATATATTAAAGACTCAGGACTATATTCAAAATCATTATAGTATTACAATAGGATTAGAGTGAGCTTGATACCAATAAATCAACAAATCTCTCCTGATCATCTCGCTAGCCCTATTTATGATATCATTGACTCCTTTTATAGATTTCTCTACTCGAGAGCTCTATCTCTTTCTGCTATGCTCCACTCATTCTACCAACAAAAATACCTCACATGCTTCTAGCACCTACCTGTAGTCCATGTATCCTTCAAGAATCAGGGCAATCTTAACTGCCTTGCCAACTCCTCTTTTGTAAGCTCCATGATCCATTGTGCTGTTGGAAGTAATTATTTGAAAGGATTTCTTGATGATTCTTTTCTTAATTGCAGTGTGCGTCTTCTTGATTTCTCATGTGCATAAAAACCAGGATCGATGCACATTCAATAATATTTTAGGCCTCTCGTGCACTATCAAAAATGAATCCAATGAACACTCTTTGCCATTCTTCGTGCAAAACTTTGGAATGAGCATGCACAAATTGTTTTTGTGCGCAAGAAAAATGAGCCCAAATATTTGGGTGCCAATAGGCCCCCACCACTATTACTTGGATTTTCCTCAAGCCATCTATCTTATTGAATTTCCGCCTCAACGAATGACACTGTGACTATGATTTCCTCCACAAAATCCTTATATTGGCGCTTGGGCACATTAAAGTAGCCTTGGATCTGCTGCATGAGTTAAATAGCTGCTGCGGATGTTGCAGTGCCTTGATCATCACTGGGATATATGAACATGTTATGGAAAGTACATTCAAATAAAAGGTAACTGTCATACATGTCCATGAAGGTGTGTGGAATGCATTCCTGCGAAGTAGTTGCTTGGATGAGGTGCTGCTACCATTCCTGAAATATATTGTTGTTATAATCTTGGGTGCAAGGGTCCTTTCTCTCATGCAGTAGGAGGAAACGAGGAGCTTCAAAGAAATGCCAAATTCCAACATATTTTTTGAAACCTCGAGGAGGTTTCCAAAGCACCATAGCTAGAACTAGTAAAATCCAACTGCAATGAAACTCTTTGTTGGAATTTTGGGCATCTATGAAGTCATCAATGATTTCATTAAGTACATATCGAACCCACACCATATGAACCTCGAAAACACATAATTTATTTGCAACAACAAACTCGAAAGGGCACTCTTCCTTGGTGCAATTGTGTAGGATTTTGTAGGCTATGAGATGCATAACAAAGAGAATTGGCTAGGCATTTATTTTAGAATTGAGTACATGACGCCTACCATGACATGCATTGTATGTGCTGTAGATTTCTTGTTTGGAAACATATTTAGTGGTTAGGGCATGGGTATGCTTGTAATGCGATAGGTTGTAGATTCATAGACCATATATTGCTACAAATACTGACCATGTAGTCGGGTGAATAAAAGGCGAGTGCACAGGGTGATGACCCCACTATGCCCAAAGTGAGGATGGTCAATTAGGGGGAGAATGCCTGATTTTATGATAGGTTGGGTCCACTCTTGTGTGAGTACTAATGGCTTACCATCAGCACTACTAATTGTGTGAGCATACTGATGGAAGGTCAAGGTGGGGAAATGCCTGGGGTCGTGAACATCATAATCAGAGAATTGGACATCATGTACCATCCCTGTCCAAGACCCCATAAAATTCACATGCTGAGGCAAGGAAAACTCTTCTGTTTGTCGGTCGGTGACAACCCTGGATCTATTCCGTCCATGTGATCTTCTTGACGAGACCGTGGGAGTTAATTTGGTGGGATCCTAGAAAATCTATGGCTAGGGACATAGGCTGATATTTCTTTTCACCGTTCCATTATTTTGCATTTTTTATTAAGATTGGGGTCCTTTTATAAACGGAGGAAGGTCTATACGAATTCGGCTAGTATTAATTGAGAGAATGGAAAGTTACCAAGCAGGTACTGTGAGACAACTAGAATGTGTTTCAGGAGTAACTGTCACCATCTTCTGCCTCGTTGAAATGTACCATATTTTGGTAGTCTCATCACCTTTTTAAATGATTGGACTTTGCATGAGATGTTACCGAAGATGTTCATGATCTCAAAAATGTATCAATCCTTGTGTAGTAAATGGTAGATGATGATCAATTTTAAGACAAATGTGTGGGTTATTCGAGAAGTCTATAGCATCTATTGTTGAGGGCCTAGTTAATGATCTTTTGTGCATGTACTATCTAATGAACACATCACCAGTTTAATGTGTGATAATCCTGGGGACCACGGGGCCCAAAGTGTGACAAGGACATCTCCATACATGTGTACATGTGATCCGTTGGGGGCATTGCACATGTTTCCTATGCCTCCCTATACAGGTGCCGACTAAATACTGAAGTGCAACGACTCAAGGTAGGCCGAATCACCTCTTCACCCGTATCCATCCCACCTGTTTTATCCCCCAAGTATCTCTCACAATGTGATTCTTATGGAGTTCACCTATTTTTGCAATGGGATTAACGGTGATAGGATGAGCCAAAGGTCTTTCTTCTACCATAGATGTTGTAGCAGAATCCATTCCCTGCACATTCGTTTCCTTGTTATGTACGTTGGAAACCATAAGTTCTGGTAGAACAACTCTCTTTCAAATGATTTTGTGTGGCTTTGGAAAGAATCTGTGGTGTGTTTGATGTGAATACGTGGCTATCCACTTCCATTCAAAATAACACATATATTGATGAATATTCATATAAGGTTCGAACCTTGCCTGCATGGATGCCTTGATAGCTTCCCATCCACAATAAGGTTCTCGATGTGCATCCCACCATCGTGTGGGAATTCCTTTGAGTACTACATCAAGTGCATGAGTCCTCTAATGCTTGGAAATGTGTTGTATCCATGCAATAAATGTATCCACCGACACCAATCCATTGAACTGATATGACCTCAATTCTTTCTTGCGCTCCTCTGTAGAGATATGCACACACCTCGTCGTTGATACTTCATATATCTTGTTTTCCACCTATCCATGGCATCCTAAGATTTCTTGTCATAATATTTGACACTTCTCCAACTTAATTCTCCATCTATGGTGGGTTGATGTAGTCCTCCCTCGTTACAGGATCTTGTAGATGTTTACAATAGTGGAGCTCTGCGCATCCTCATGCACTAGATTATTATATCTGTCTCCTTCATATGAATACGAGGTGAGATAAACATGCATAGGGTGTCTGTTTCAAATGACATTTGTCTCTTTTTCAAGTTCAACACCACATTATTCTCAAAGGCCAATCAATGCCAGTAATGTAGGGTATGGATCATATTCATCCATAATTTCTATGACCTCAATGTCAACATTTGTTTTTACTCCTTCTATGTTCAATTCCACCTATTCTAGTCGTCCTATTGGGTATATTTGTATTGATTGGCCAAACACAACTAGATGAGCGACCAAACCAATTTCAGTTTACCAATCACCTCGATATTTTTGGTCAAATGTTATTCCGCGTTGGAGCAGCGGATCCAGCTATATGACTCCATCCATGTCATAGCTACCAAGTTATCCTTTCATCTTAAATTATTTGCTAATGCCCTTTTGCTTGCTAACCTGACATACATATCTTTCTGGAAACAAAGATGATATGGTTGCCTCCACTCCTTGGTCCCTTATGCAAGTAGCTAACATATGTCCAGCGCCGCCTTAACCTATGGATCATTCAACAATTGCAAACAACGACGCAATAAGGATTCTTCCTTGTGACCCAAGTCATGCAAGGATTTTGCACGTGTCGTGCATTGCAATTCTTACTGATGTTTTTCTTCATGTGCTTTTTGGTTAGGGTGTCATAAATCATTCTATTTGTGAGCTTATTCTAATGACCGTTGCATCACATGCTTTATTTCTTCACACACATGAGCTTCCTCCAAAGTTATTTCTGCGTTGCATGCTGAAATTCCTTATGAACAAGAGCTTCTTCTAGTGACCTATGTGTCACGCGCTGTACCTCTTCGTGGATTTGAGCTTCCTCCAGTGACCTTTGCGTCACCCTTTGAACTTATTCTCAGATCATGGCCTCCTCAAGTGACCTTTGAGACATGTTCTCTTTCATCTTTTGGTTAGCTCTCTGGCATCTTGCATGAACTGGCCTGGCAGCATCAAACCTTGGAGGAGGTTGAGTTGCCTTCCTTATCTTCCCATCCAACTTTTGACCTAATCCTTCACTAGGATCAAAGTCTACTCTTGTCTTCACCCCTCTGTAGGTTACCACGAGCGTTAGCCTCCTCATTCTTTTTCTTATTGTTGCACAACTCCACATACACCATGTTGCAATTGGCCTTTCTATCTTCCCACTTTTTCAACAAGTTGGGAAAATCTTAATTGACATTCTCAAGACTATGAAATGCTTTCGGCACTACGGTTTGAATTACGAAACCGGACTTGTGATGATCTGTCTTCAGAGATTAAGGAAACGTGGCAGGTCTGCCTCGCTAAGCCATATCCTCATTTTGCAACCACGCCTTATCCTCGGGACATAAGATAACCTCTTTCCGCGCCCTGCGGCTCACCGCCCTTACATATATTCACATAATGCATTGTGGGTATTGTCTTGCATTAGCTAGAGTGAATGGAAGTTATTGGCATCATGCGGAGATTTGCGGGGCGGCAGGATGATATGGTTAGATCAATGCGGGACTTTTGCAGAAGTTGCGAGAGTGGGGTGTCACATGGATCCACTGTCTACATATCTCACACCGTTTTGTCTATCCAGATGGAAATGGACTAGGTGTGCCCATCAACACATGATACAATAGTACTGGGAATTCATCTCTAGGATTCTCTGCTGAGTGCCAGATAATTTTCACTCGTTCTTTCACACAACCTTCATCTTAGCCATGTCTTGCAGCTTCCATTAGTCATTTGGAAGGTTGTGACTTCGTTTGCACCAGTGTCTCTCGATGTCTACGCCCCTCCACAGATATTCTTTGGCATTGGTCTCCATCTGGTCTTTGCTTACAACCGTCTGTGATTCTCTTCACGGACTAGATTGCTTCACGAAACTAATTTTTCTCGCATCATCACCCATTTTGTGGAACATAGTTGGGCTCATGGTACTGTCCTTATTTTCCATCCTCAAACTCAAGCTAGCTCCTCCTCTTTGACTGCTTAGGTTTGATTTCTCAACACCAATGCTTGTAAAGTTGAGAATAGTCGAATTCACCTTCTTATTCACTTTCCTCTTTTCTTCTATCTTCCTCTTCTCTCTCTATACTCCAATTGCGTCACTATATGTTGTCCTTTCTTCTTTGTTAAATTTTTTTAAGGGGGATGGGCGGGGGTAAGTCCATCTTCTTCTTAACATTCTTGTGAGGTGAACTAGATAATTGCATGCTTACAGTTATGAAATATCATCTACTATTTCTCATCCGTCTCCCCCATCACTAGAGCCTCCATCTTCCTCTTCTTCAGAAAAGCGCGCATCAAATTGCTGGGCTCTATCTTCCTATCCTATATGCGCACTACTACTTTGCACACTATCTTACTCTCCTAACAACACACCACTACTCTACATGCCATATTTTACTCTTGTCATCACACCACTGATCTATGCTTCATCTTCCTCTAAGGTTGCAACACTCCACAACAACCAAGGGTATGGAATTCGTAACCCTAGACCCTTACTACTATCACTATTGATATCCCCACTGGACACCCTACTCTCAATTCCATGCCTCTTTGTGGGCCTATCCTCATCTCTGCTCCATTTTGACACAACATGCTCTTCTGCACTACCACCCGATGTAGTTTATTTTATCTTCATCTTGGGCCCAACCCCTCATCACATGCCCCTAGTTAACTATTTTTCCACCTCTCTTTTCCACTTTTATTCTTATCTCAACTCTTCTTGTGTATCTCACCGACACTTTTTCTCATTTCTCCTTTGGGTTCATACCATTCCTCATCTCATCTTAACAATTTCTATATCCTTCTCCATGGATCCATATTCTCACTTTCCCCATCTTTGCAAACTCCCCCCCACAACATTAGGTGACTTTACTCAACCATTCGATTGGGCTCTATGTGCATTAGACCTTTCTCCATGAACACCATCTTTGTCTAGAGTGGAATGTCTTCCGACATCTACTTCCTCAGACCTTCCATGAACTGCTAGCCTCGAAGAATCAATGGCCACTCCACAACAAACTCCTGATGTAGCCCTCTTTGCGAAGAAGGCAAAGTCAATGGCCTAAGTCCCACTTATTGCCACAACACTTTCAATCTTTCAAACTTGGATTGATCCCAAACCATTGGTTCCAAAGCCCATGGTATGGTGGTATGGTGTTTTCGTTTTTACAGCCATTCATGCAACCGATAATGGAAATTGAGGAAAAGAAAATCATGCATGTCGGGTGTGAGATATTTGTCTTTCCATTTTGTTCACATTCATCGGCCCACGAAGGGTTTCTCCTGGGAAAACTCGCTCTTTTAGATCAGCAGATTTGAATTTTCTTCCGGTTGGATGCCTCATCTCGTATATTTTAATGTGTACAATTGGCCCTGCGCAAATATGTTCTCGATAAAAGGCAACAGATATATAATGGCGCATACGTTACACAAGATTTTTACTCACGAGCCCAAGCCGGGAGAGCCTTCAACAGCATGTTTGGGGCCGTGCCTTGCCTTTATTATTCTATTCATCATGTTCATTTGATTTGCAATGAAATATACATATGAGTTCCATGACATCCAAATTCCCTAATCAATTGACCCAAATTAATCAACAACCATAATTCCTTATCCAAAATTAGAAAACCATCAACAAAACCATGTCTTGAAAAGGCAGAAACAGGTAAAAAACAAAACCAATTTTTTCCTGGGGGGATCCTTCCTCGGAACCCACAAACCTATTAGATTTGAGTTGCTAGAGCACCCTAGAGCTCCTTTTCTCCCATATCAATGTAGAATACATGGGATCAATTTTGCAAAGATATAACTTACATATCCAACATTCTCCCCTTGTTGTTTTCTTTTATATAAGAGGATTTCAAGATTATATTCAACAATCTAGAACTTAACAATTCCCATATATATATCCTCACCAAAGAAACTTCACCGATTACTCACAATGTTTTATGAATATACAACTTATTCTTCAAAGTGTCCACCTTCATCAAGAACACTTTATTTTCTTCAACCATGTCTCACAAAGTGATATTGAACATCAATACACTTTGTCTTTTGTGAATGATAGTGATCTCTTTTCTAGGAAGGTGCCTTTGGTATCATAATCTATCCTTATATCTTGTTGTGCCTATTAATACCTAAACACAATATTTGTAACCATACCCTACTTCCTTGCTTGCATGAGTGGTACGCCATGTATTCAACTTTGGTAGTTGAGAGTGCCACTACAGCCTGTCCTTTCCTCATCCAATTGATTGCTCCTCAAAAAAGGTTAAACACATACCCTCTTATATATCTTCTACAATTGTGTATCTCTAGCCCAATATGCATCAAAAAAGTCATATATGTCCAACACTCTATACAATCTCAGTCTTCCTTCGTAGAACAATCCATAACCAATGTCTGACAAAATACCTAAAACCCTCTTTACTATTGTCCAATTCTCTCCTTTTGGTTTGATATAACCATGCACCTTAAATCTCCTTTGCATGTTCAATGTTAGATCTAGTACATACCATTACGCATACATCAAACTTCCAACTACGCTAACATATGGAACATGGGACATGTTACTCTTTCTCCTCCATGTATTGAACAACGATCTAAATAACTCCACACCTATAGGAATAGGAACCTTAGTAGGTTTACGTCCACCGCATATTAAGCCTCTACAATGTGTCTCCACATAATTTCCCTCTGATTTAGAAAGGATCTCTTTTTTTCGATCTCTTTTAGTTTCCAAACCCAAAAATTAAATTTGCAGCACCAGATCCTTCATGTCAAACTTAGAGGGACAATTGAGTTGTCACCTCTTGGATCATTTCTTTGTCATTTCCTATCGGTAACATATCGTCCACGTAACAAGAGACCAAATAAATAATGTGATCACCAACTAATTTGAAGACACCCTGAGGATCACCCTGCTCCTTGAATCTAAGTCCCAACATATAGAGTATCAAATTTTTGATACCACATCCTTCATGATTTCTTTAACCTTATACATGGAATTTTTTAGCATGCATACCAACTATTTCTTTCCCTTCACAACAAAATTCCTTTTTCAGTTTGCTTCATGTAGATTTATTATTCTAGATCCCCATGTAGGAATGTTATTCTTCACATCCATTTTTATACTTCAAAATCAAATGTAGTAACTTCAATAGGCAAAAGAAATCTAGTTGGGATGGCAACATGAGAAAAAATCACCAAAGTCAATTCCCTCTACACAGAATAACATTTTTCTGCTAACCAAGCTTTGTATTTATCAACTTTTCATGCCGCATTTATCTTCTTCTTAAACACCCATTTTTCTACCAATGTGATTTCTTCCAGTTGGAGCTCCACTGGATCCCAAGCCTCTAAATTTCTTATCCAAGGAATCCATTTATTCAGCCATGGACTTTCTAGAGTTTTCCATCCTTGAATCCCTTTGCTTTCCTAACATTTCTGGGATCATCATGGAGTTATTAGACAAGAAAGGATTTGAATGGAGTGGGGTGGAATTATACCTTTCCTAGTTGCCTTCTTAGGACCGATCTCTCAATTGCTGAGGTGTAGGGGATCTTCTTCTTCGATTTTGTTCTTCTATGGTCCAGATTCGTCGTCTTTTTGGCTTAAATTGTATTTTCTCTGGTTCTTCCTTCCTTGATGGGACTTCCTGTTTGAAACATGTTTGTTTCTCTAAATACCACATCTTGGATGCTGCACCTTCTTAGTTTTAGGTTCCATTTTATACCCTTTAGACCATATTTATACCCGATAAAGATGCACTTTTCAACCTTTTATCTAGCCTCTTGTTTCCTTTTGGAATATGAACATAGGCCTCACAACCTAATACATTGAGATGTGTGAGAGTTTCTTACAAGTCCATACCTCACGTGGAGTCTTACTATCCAACGTTGATGAGGGTGATAGATTGACCAGTGTATCGTTACCTTGCCTCGCAGAGTTTGTGTTCCTAGCAGACACCAACTGAGCACACGCCTTGATTTTCCATCTAGCGTCCTATTCTGCTGAAACTCCATTCTTCTAAGGTGTATATGGATTATTCTTACACCTTTCTATACCACACTTCTTACATAAATATTCCGAATACGGTTAGCGAAATGTCCACCATTATCTGTCATATTGCCTTAATTCTTTTTCTCTATTGATTTTCCACAAGTATTAAACTCTTTAAACTTGTCAGAGACTTCATATTTCTTCAATTAAAATGTATCCATGTATTCCTCAATAAATAATCTATAAAATTAGAACAAATTTTTCTGATGGAACCAACATAGGTCCAAAACGCTGTGCACCAATTGTAAAATTCCCTCTGCCCTCGTTGCCAGAGGGAACCTTGCAATTTTTCTTCCCATACAAAATTTTCATAAATCCAAAATCCAAAGATTAGGATGGGCTTCATACAACCCTTACAACTGCATGTAGTAGTTGAAATCCCTTCTCTTGACCCCAATCTTTGATGCCACAACATAGCCTTTTCTAAATTCTATGAGTTTTCTTCTTGGTTCCAATCATGAATGTGGAACAACCACCCACATCACTAATAGTGAGGATTCCTTGTGGATTTTATATAGAGTTCAATCCTAAACTCTCTTTAATAACACCATTGCTCCTCAAACCTCACGCAAGTTTCTTTTTGAAACATTGTTTTTACACCTGCATGATTCCATTTTCTTACAAAAATCAAATTCACGGGTCAATCTTGGGATGTCTGAACACCAGTGTTAAATATTTCCATCCATGAGATTTAATTTGAAATTTCCTCTTCCTATAATTTTGGTTGTGCGATTCATCACTTAGGAAAAAAATCCCACCTCCATTATACCTTTCATATTTATAGAACCACATCTCCCTATGAAGAGTCATGAAAGGATGCACTTGAGTCAATAACCATACCTCATAATATGCATGTGTGATTGAAGAATACAAATACACATACCCTCCTTCTTCCTTAGAGTTTTTTTCTTCTGTAGAGAACATCTTCAGATCCCTTTCCTCTCTCAGCACTTTTGGATCTAATTTCTTCTTGTAGTGTCCTTCTTTTACACATCTCTAGCATACCTTTACAAACTTTACCGGGAGGGTGAATCTTCCCTTATATTTATATCTCCCACTTGAGGACTTGGATCTATTTCTTTCATGGGGAGCATCCTCTTGAACATAATTCATTTTCACTCTGTCCTTCCATGTTCTTCTTCCTCATCTCGTCTAACAACAAGGATGATACCGCATCATTGAAACTTAAATTAGTTGTATTACTACCTATGGCTATAACTAGACTATCCCACAAGTATTGTAAATAGAAAAATAAAATGACACATTTGTATTCATTATAAATATTAATATAAACACAAAATATTTGAATTACCCCCTTTGTATTAAAGGCGTTCATATGCTTTGTCATTGACTCTCCATCTTTCATCCTCAAGTTATGTAACTTCTTCCGCAGGTGTTGGGGACAATTAATTTCTTAATAAAGGAAACAGCTAATCACTTGTACATTAATTATCAACCGAGTAATGTATTTTTATTTCAAGGCAGTCTGCAATATATATGCAATAAACTACCCACAACTAGCGTTGGTCCTACATGATTATGTTCTACACTATCAAGCTCATTCAACAAGAAATAAAATGCAAGAATTAAATAGACTAACACTGGTCCTACATGATTATGTTCTACACTATCAAGCTCATTCAACAAGAAATAAAATACAAGAATTAAATATCAATACTAAATTTAAGAAGCACAAATCAAGTGACAAGAAAACAAACTTATGATAATCACACAACTTGAATCAACACTAAAGTAAACAATGCCTTGCTGAATTGGAAATTTAACTTATTGCACCCAACATAATTCAAATGTTAATCTAGAGAAATAAATTAAATGAAATCTATAAATTGCAGGAAATATCAAATATGGAAAATACAGTAGCCAACAAATTACTTGAAGAAAAATAATTTTTATTTAAGGAACATAAATTTAAATTCAAAGAAACAAGCACACAACTAAACTAGTTTCGATATTCAAGGCATCACCTTGTCCAGGGAAGTGGGCCCGCCTGCCAAAGAGTCAGTTCTGCCTTGAAAATAATTCAAATCAAATTACAAATAATAGATGCAAAACTCAATGGACATCTTACTTCATTAAAATATATGAGAGAAATAATTACACCAGAATGAAGTTCTTCGATTTGCCTCAAATTCAATAATTTTCCATCAATTCTGTAATTGTCCCCCCTCTCTTCCTCTAATTCGTTTTCATTTAAATACACAGAGGGGAAAAAGAAATTACAACTAAATGGATTACAAAATGATTTCCTATTACAATTTTGTATTGATCACATAATCTGAATAAACAATATCAAATCTGGAAGATCTCTCCATCATCAATCAACTCAAACAAGTCGAATCTGACATTGCAATTGGAAGAATTTAGAAAACGGCCACAACAACAAATCTGAGAAAATTGTCTTCAAAGAACCTTCTGTTTCTCTCAATCCAGATCGAATTTTGGAAAACTACTTCTATTAAAGCTGATTTGGCCCGTTCTGCACAAAACCCATGTCTCGGATTTTCAATATTCGTCTTTAGTTTCCCAAAATAGCCAACACAAAACTGTCACTTCTTATTCCAACAAATTCAGAGTTGGAATATTTGATTATAAACTGAAAATCAATTATGCAATCTGGAAGATATATTGGAGGCTAAAATCATGAGTGATTTTAGAAAAAAATCATTAATAAACCATTATCAGCAAAATCATGCATAATAATCTTCAATTTATTAAAAATAAAGGAGAACAAATATTATTTACCCACAAGAGCATAAATAATTATAAAATGAAATTATATGATAAATTATGATAAATGACGTGATAAATAATGGTAGAAATGGTAGAAATAATGATAGTTTAGTGGTCCAACATCACCGCCAAACTGAACTTGTTGCTTGTCCTCATGCAACCCAATGCCTCTATATTAACCAAGTTGCGATTCAATAACCAAAATGTTTACTCCAACTCATGATAATAATAAAAACAAAAATCTTCTTCCCAAAAACAATAGTTATTCAATTATAACAATGTTGGTGAAGCTGTAACAATTTTCACATTGACTTTCAATCATATGTATATGAAGTTGTAGAAAAATGTGATATAAGTAACAACAAACTTTTCCTAAAAATCAGATCCTGCTGAAATTTTGCAAGCAAATTTCTACGATATTAATGCTTCTCGATACAGAAAATCAAAGCAATTTGATGCATGGATTTTAAGATATCAACAAAAATGGTTGTAAGTGACAGTGCATGATTTCTGAAATTTTACAAATTGATTTATCTTGATATTTTTTGGGTTTGTACATATTAATGATATATTCAAGTTGTCCGAAAATCCATTTATGCACTGTATGAAAGTGAAATTGTATGCCTTAAATGAGGAAGAAATGATAAAACATCCATCATGCATAAAAAATCCTCCCCCAAACTGGAGAATTAACATGTCCTCATGCAACTAGAAAACAAATTGAGGTGGTTGCTACAATTACTGTTGAAACCTCAACTTGGTGTACAACACCAAGGAATAAGGGATATTTCGGGAATAAATAAAGATAGTAATGGGTGAGAAAGAATATAATGACATGGTCTTGATAGGTAAAGATATGAAAAATACCCTCCCCCAAACTAAGAGCTTTGATGTCTTTTGAAAAATGGAGAGTGGTAAAGAAATGAAAATAATGGTTTAAAAATATGAGTGAATAATGCCCAGTGTTTTTTCATGACATTCTCCTAAACTTTTAATAAAGTCATAAACTTATGACCTCCATGAAAGCATGGAATGGCGTGGATGGACTGATATTGGTTGAATTTGTTGTAGGATGAGTTGATGCTGAAAGAGATATGGAAGGTGGAAGCCATGCAAGATGAAAGAAAGTAATCATAAAGTGTAGCATGGTTTCCTTCTCCCAAACTGATTAGTTGTCCTGCCATCAAGATTTATATAACACATCTCATTAGTAGCCTCAATCAGTAATTCATCACCTTAATTACCTCATTATATATAAAAGTGACATCATCATGTTATGAATTCCATGTGATAATAATGGATAAAAAGGGAATATAAAAGAGGATAAAAATGACAAGAACAAAAGGAATTCCCTATACCCATCAACTTTGGTTTCTAAGGGCACAAAAATGGTGAGAATTAGTTATCTCAGTATTTTCTTCTCAAGATCGATCAATTTCCTGGTGTTCATAATCAGAAATAGGCCTCTTTATTTTACCCCAAAATAATAGTAGTGTTGTTTAAATACGAATAAATGGCGACTGATTGGGAAAAACAACTATCTTTGGTGAAAGATATGAATCTCTCTAGAATAAAGAAATGATAGATTAGATGATACAAAATTTCAAATCTCAAATATCCTAAAATTTTTCGCCCCTGATATGTAAAGTGAATATATAGAGCACATTAATAGATATAAACCATGACCATCATTATCTAAGAACTAATGAAATATTACCCAAAGAACCATGAGTTCTAGCAAACCTTATATATGCAACAATAAGCTTTGTCGATAATTAGTTTTGAGAAAACAGGGTAACCAAGTAGATCATAGTATTGAATTAACATCTATACCATAGGCATGGCCACTGCTGCTAGAAGGCGTCCATAGCCTTGACAAGGATGCCTTTTTAGCCCATTGAGATGTCAATGTTCCATCTATTAGAAATAAGTACATAGTTGCAAGAGCATTTCAATTTACTTATAAGTCTATTGAAGATCATTATTCTGACTTGGGAACTAGTTAATAACAATGCCATTCATGGGAGCTAACAAAAGTGAACAAGCTGGCTCGTGATGAGACCTCTTGTCCTTCAATTTTCTGTTTATGTTTAAAAATCAACTATGTTTATTGTTAATCTACAAAATGTTACTTAATAGATTGAGTGGCATGTCGACTCCTTAAGAGCTAAGGATGGTGTAAAAAGTTTTTTAGTAACTATTTTCAACTTGGGTAATTTTGCTTCTCAAAAACTAAGAACCTTCAAATTACTATTGGTAAATATATTTTTCTTTACTAAGATTGAGGTTGACGAACAGTTCATTAGATAATGACATAAGAATTTAAATACAATTTTGTGGGAATCATCATAAATTTTACGAAATCAGGGACTTGGCAATTTAATAAAGTTGAAAGTTGGGATGATGAAATCATATTTTCATAATTATTCCTTAAAAATAAGATTATATTTATAAATAAACCAAGATAAATGGACTTCTCAATCATTATGTCAAAGACAACCTAAAACATAAAAATATTTCTCATTCACCAATGAGAAGAAAAAAAAAGAAAAGAAAAAGACCCATACATGTCGAAAAAATAACAATGTTTCCAAAGGGAACAACAATCATTCCTTTGAAATGAACAACAAAGGGAACATCAATCGTTCCTTTGAAATGAACAACAAAGGGAACAAAAACATTTCCTTTGAAATGAACAACAAAGGGAACATCAACCATTCCTTTGAAATGAATAGCAAAGGGAACAACAATCGTTCCTTTGAAATGAACAACAAAAGGAACAACAGTCGTTCCTTTGAAATGAACAACAAAGGGAGCATCAATCGTTCCTTTGAAATGAACAAAAAGGGGAAAAATAAAACTACCCACCATTCTAAGCTTGTGAACATGAAGTATCAAGCATGATTGTGGCAATCCCTCCCAAAAAATAGCAAGGTAAAATGGAGAAGGATTAGTCATTCAACAATCATAGTCACTTTACAAAATAATGGGGAATTAACAATGAATCATTCTTGACAAGACTTACCATAAGAATTTTTGATATTAGATATGAGGAAATCATACACTTGATAAGATTGGGGAAGAAAATAGATAGATGTAGCACAACAACATGAAACTCAAGAACTTCCCCCCCTTTTTTTTTATGAAGGAACACCAACCGTGACTTTGAAGGAAACAACACATGTGACACAAAAACATAAGAGAAATAATAAAATAAACAACATTTTATTGAAAAGTAATAAATTAGTAAATAACTTAAGTTGCAACAACTGTGATTTCAAGTGTAGCAATGTTGTTTCGAGGGACAACAATTGTGCTTGGATGAAGTTCCCTTATGTTATTAACATTTTCTTCCAGAATCATTTTTTCACAAATGAACCTTGTTTATTCTCCTGGGACCTATAAAAAAATGAGCGTCTACCTATGGGAGAGCGGGTTCTAACCATATTGACCAACAATGTTTTAATCACAACTTATTCGTTTTTTATCCAATTTGAGTGATGCCAACGCCAAATGAAATTGAATTTATAGAAATATCTCCAATAGAAATAGGTTTTTAAAAATTCCATGTGATGGTATATCAAATTTACTCAAAAAAACCTACATAACAGAGTTATTTTTTATTTCCCAACTTAGACCAACAATTGATATTTTGAGAATAATTTTTTCGTTTGATGACGGATAGATCTAATTCGAATTGGATATGAAATTAAATTCATGTAGATGTATCCAGTAGAAATAGTTTTTTAAAATAAGAAGAATTAATGGGTCAAATACTCCAATGAACAGTCGAAAAAACAGAGTTGTAAGAGTGCTGATTTATGATAGGAAATCAATATTTTGGTCATAAATTTTTCATGCAATATCAAAATCAAGTGATTCAAATTTCCTTGTAAACTATATTCATAAGAGAATACACCATAGAAACAAGTTTTCAAAATCTAGTCATTTAGACCTCCAAAAGCTGACTGTCCCAACTCTGTCCCTAAGCTTCCTACTAGACACCTTGTCAATGTTTTGGTCATAAATTTTTTGTTTCAAATCCAAATTGAGTGATTCAAATTGGGTTGGAAAATAGACATCAAGGGAGACTTAAGATAGAAATCAAGGGAGACTTAGGATAGAAACAGGTTTTAAAAATATTCCCATTTGAGCCTTCAAAACATGACTGTACCGACTGTGTTTCTAGTAATTTTCTCAAGCTCGCATGCCATAAAATATTATAAACAAACTTTTTTTTCCAAAATGATGATGGGTGTTTGTAGAAATATGATTTTCAGTATAATATGTCTACATACACAAATAAATCACAACATATTGATCTACACAACATATTACAACAATCAAAACACTTTTTATAAATAAATTTATTTATGTACTTATTTTATTTTCTACTCTAACCTACTCTACATTGAAAAAATAAAATATGCTTACGTATAAGAGTACTTCCAGTGGAGCCATTTTTGAAATAAGGCCTCAAGTATATACATACCCAAATGATAAAAATGAATGTTAATAAATACTAGGGCATGAGAGACCATCTTCCCTTGAAACGATGGTGCCAAGAATTGTCGAAGTATGGAGTGATGTTGCGAACAAATGATGGAGTGAAACCAATCTTCAATATAGCTTTGACACTCTTGATTTCCCATGGTTTTCATTCTTCTGCAATTTCTGGATTTAATCCTTCCTAGACCAAATATTAATTTCATGTAGTGGTGCAATTGAAATAGGATGGGTGGGAAGGGTCGGGAAATTTTGCAGTTCAACATTGTAAGCATGTTGTACTGGTTTATTGTTATGAGGGCGTGGAATGTATTGAATGAGAATTTTTGTAGGCCATGGGGGATTTTGATGATGTGGCGAAGAGTATGGATGATATGTTTGACATGATACAAGATGAGGGAGAGTAGCCATGTAATCATAAGATGAGCGATGCCAAACTTGTGGACAAGATTGGTGGGGGTCATAGTGAGGTTGGCATGGCTTCCCTAACATAAGAGTATTCCATGATGAATAATGCAAGTAAGAAAATGGAGAAAAATTGTTTTGAACCATGCATGTAGGACACAATTTCCATGGTTGCGAGCTTGTTGCAACTTCTCAATCTCTTTGATATGTTGTTTTCATCCCAGGTAAGAAAGAACAACTATCCATGGGATGTTTCTTTCGGCATTGAGGGAAAAACACTTCTTCATTTTTTTCTTGATTTTTCTTAACCTGCAAAAAATTCAATTGTGAATTTAGAGAGATAACAAAATTAGTTTTAAAATGTTCAAATAAATCATTGATTTTAGATCCTATATCTCTTGTTTTTGTAGCAGATTTGGAAGAGAAAGAAGAAAGTTCTCTAGAATTCTTACCAACCCTAGAGATTCCTCTTGAACACCTTATGCATAATTCACAAATATCATCATATAATATCTGAAAAACATCACCTTTTCCCATCAGATTTAAGAGTTCTAAAAATGTGGCTTTAATTCCTTTGAGTATGATTGTTTTCAAGATCTCTTTTGTCAAATGCTTATGCTTTGATTTTTGAAGGTTGTATTGAAATCGCTCCACATAGTATTCCAAGCTTTCATATTCCCCTTGAATTATACTGAAAATATCTTCATTAGTCTTGCAATAGTATTGATACTTCTTCAAGAATATATTCTTCATGTCCTCCCATGTTTGAATGCAGTTTCCACCAAGGCTCATGAACCATCGAAGAGCTGCTCCTTTTAGAGTAAGAGGAAACATTTTCAACCTTTGAGCATTAGTACAATAATCATATCCTATACAAATTATTTCAAACTGAAATAAGAAATTATCCGGGTCTTCATTTTCCAAACCATGAAAATTTGGTAGAGCGGATGGGGGAATGATGTGCATTTCTGTCACTCCTTCTAGATCTATGATAGGGAATTTAAAAGTAGCAGTGTGTGCCATTTCTTTCCAAAATATAATAGTTTATTCATGTGCTACTTTGAGGCTCCTCCTTCAAATGTTCATGTCAATTGGTTAGTGGAATGGGTGGTGCTTACATCAAAAGTTCAAGTTCCTACCTTTAATGTTCCTAATTTTAATCGTGCATGCTATATGACCTAGAAATACCTACAGAGGGAAGACCTCACCACAAGTTAGCTAGGGTGGGTGCATAGGTTCTTACCTTCCGTCTTTTATATCCAACCCTCTCAGAGTCAGTAATGCATCTACAACCATATATTAGTGTGGTAGTGCTATTTTGATCGCCTCCCCGACAACGACGCCAAAATGTTAGGGACAATTAATTTCTTAATAAAGAAACAACAAATCACCTGTACATTAATTATCAACCGAGTAATTTATTTTTCTTTCAAGGCAGTCTGCAAAATATATGTAATAAACTACCCACGACTAACACCGGTCCTACATGATTATGTTCTACACTATCAAGCTCATTCAACAAGAAATAAAATACAAGACTTAAATATCAATACTAAATTTAAGAAGCAAAAATCAAGTGATAGGAAAACAGACTTATGATAATCACACAACTTGAATCAACACTAAAGTAAACAATGCCTTGATGAATTGGACATTTAACTTATTGCACCCAACAAAATTCAAATGTTAATCTAGAGAAATAAATTAAATGAAATCTAGAAATTGCAGGAAATATCACATAAGGAAAATACAATAGCCAACAAATTACTTGAAGAAAATGAAATTTTCTTTAAGGAACATAAATTGAAATTCAAAGAAACAAGCACACAACTAAACTAGTTTCAATGTTCAAGGCATCACCTCGTCCAGGGCAGTAGGCCCGCCTGCCAAAGAGTCAGTTCTGCCTTGAAAATAATTCAAATCAAATTACAAATAATAGATGCAAAACCCAATGAACATCTTCCTTCATTAAAATATATGAGATAAATAATTACACTAGAATGAAGTTCTTATCTTTGCATCAAATTCAATAACTTTCCATCAATTCCATAATTCTCCGCCCTCTCTCCCTCTAATCTGTTTTCATTTAAATACACAGAGGGGAAAGAGAAATTACAACTAAATGGATTACAAAATGATTTCCTATTACAATTTTGGATTGATTACATAATCTGAATAAACAATATCAAATTTGGAAGATCTCTCCATCATTAATCAGCTGAAACAAGTCGAATCTGGCATTGCAATTGGAAGAATTTAGAAAACGGCCACAACAACAGATATGAGAAAATCCTCTTCAAAGAACCTTATGTTTCTATCAATCCAGATCAAATTTTGGAAAACTTCTCAAATGGAAGCCGAATTTGTCCGTTCTGCACAAAACCCATGTCTCGGAGTTTCAAGATTTGTCTTCAGTTGCCCGAAACAAGCAACACAAAACTGTCACTTCTTATTCCTGCAGATTTCTAAGTTGGAATATTTGATTATAAACTGAAAATCAATTTTGTAATCTGGAAGAGATCTTGGAGGCTAAAATCATGAGTGATTTTATAAAAAAATCACGAGTGATTTTATAAAAAAATCATTAATAAACCATTATCAACAAAATCATGCATAATAATCTTCAATTTATTAAAAATAAAGGAGAACAAATATTATTTACCCACAATAACATAAATAATTATAAAATGGAATTATATGATAAATTATGATAAATGACGTGATAAAGAATGGTAGAAGTAGATGAAATATGTGTCAAGAAATGGTAGAAATAATGATAGTTTAGTGGTCCAACAACAAGAACAATTTATTTACCATGGACTTAGATTGATACAAAGTCCCCAACTTATCCCATAATGCCTTGGCTATAGCTCCCCATGATACATCCAATAATACTGAATTTGAGAGAAACAATGAGATTGTGCTCTTCGCCTTCCAATCCAATTTTTTCTAGTCTTCTGCTGACGTTCCTATAGGTGTAGTACCTGGATCCACTACGATCCACTGATCTTTGTCTACCAACATATCTTCCATCTTGAGCTTCCAAATATCAAAACTTTGCTCATTAAATTTCTCGATCTCTATTTTCCAACCAATCGCCATTTATTTCACCTCTGAACACAAATGAGTCCCCCTAAAACCAATAATTGCTTTGATACCAAATGTAGATTTTAACCTTGTACAATTATTTACTGCAAACAAATTCTCAATAAAAATAGAAAATATTCAATGGCACACACACATTACACAAAGCTTTTTACCCTGGAAACCCAAACTAGGAAAACCAACAAGTTGTTTAAAGCCACACCTCTAATCTACTATTCATCATATTCATTGTTTACAATACAACATACATATAGGATCCCACATCATACAAACCCCTAATCGATTGACCCAGATTATTCAACAACCTTAATTCCTTAACCAGAATTAGAAAACCATCGACAAAAACCATGTGTCAAAAAACCGCCAAAAATTGTCAGAAAAAACCCTCCAGACCCCCTTTGCTCCCATGTCAGTGTATAGTACATGGGATGAATTTTGAAAATAATATAATAGATGCCCAACAATCTCTTGCCTTCATCATTCCCTACAATATTTTCAGGTCCCAACAACAAAACCATTTTTTGGTGTTTTGTTCCACGCTTACACGCTTCCTTCTTAACGCAGGGGAGTTTAGAATTAGGGCTCGTCTAGAGCATTGACATATCAATCCTTAGAAAAGGCCGAGGAAGGTCTCACTCGATATTTATAGAGGATCACATAGACCATAAGGTCTTGTGACAGGGATGAAGGATAAATGCAACTCATATTTGACAAGTTATCAGGACTAAAAAGTAAAAAAATACAGACACATATCCAAATAATACATGATAGAAACATGATAGATCAGAATAGTCACATCTTTATTACCAGAGTCATTCCATTACAAAAGAGGCATACATTAAGCAGGCTATATATGATACCCATATATTTTCATATCTTAATTTATATAAATCACCATAATTACAACACACTATGTAATGAACATTGTCTCAAGACCTTAGCTATATGACAGACTGAGAACTATATTCAGAAGTATTATAGTATTACAATAATCTCAAAGTGATCTCAATACCGATAACTCAATGAATCTCTTTGGATCATCTCACTAGCCCTATTTCTAATATCACTGCTTCCTTTTATAGCTTTCTCTTCTCGAGAGCTCTATCTCTTTCTGCTTCGCTCCACTTGTTTTACTGAAAAATTTCCTCGTAGGATTCTGAC
The DNA here is from genome assembly GCA_010110895.2 of Picea sitchensis. Taxonomy (NCBI): domain Eukaryota; kingdom Viridiplantae; phylum Streptophyta; class Pinopsida; order Pinales; family Pinaceae; genus Picea; species Picea sitchensis. Next base: position 54,358 of record SNQJ01S0015661.1, on the reverse strand, counting down.
ACCTACTTGCAGTTTGCATAGCCTTCAGGGACTAGGGAAATATTAATTGCCCTGTAAACTCTTATTTTGTTGCTCCATGATCCCTTGTGCTATTGGAAGTAATCATTCAAAAGGATTTCCTGACGATTCTTTTCTTGATTTTGACGTGCATCTTCTTGATTTCTAGTGCACATCAAAACTGGGATCTGTGTGCATTCAATAATATTTTAGGCTTGGCGTACACTATCAAAACTCGATCTAGTGCGAACTCCTTGTGATTATTTTCACAAAAATTTGGAATGAGTGCACACAACTTTGTTTGTGCATGCACACGAAATGAACCCAAAAATTTCGGTGCCTACACTTAACATGTGGACTCTAGATTTTATCCCAGAACATGATATCCCCTCTATAGTGCTAGTCTAGGTTCATCTTCCTCACCTTCCATTGCATTGTTGGAATGATGATACCATGAAGGGAATTGGGGATTTTCTTGGAAAATACTTTGACAAGTCCAAGCCCAAAGACCACATGTTTACCTATGCGAGTATATGTGTTGAAGTGGATCTGGAGAAAGGATTTTCGGGAGCTAGACACTTTACCCTAAACAAATGAACTCATATACAACCCCTTGATTATGAATAGCTTCCTGTTAAATCTAAGGTTTTCCTTGAGTATGGTCATTTCAAAAAAGATTGAAAAAAGAACCTGCAAACATCCCAACAAGAGTAGGAAAATCATGAGCAATGGTGGACAATAAAGAGAGAAAAGACGAATAAGCAAAGTATGAAATAAGGGAGTAACAAGTGAAGTGAAAACATTCTAGGAACATCAAAGACATCAAATCGAGATCCAACCCAAGAATGAGAAGGAGCTTCATTCAATCCAACAAGCCTAAATAGGACTGGAGGGGATGAAAATAGGGGAGAATACTTGTAGCCAAAATGAGGAGGAAACTCAAATAATATGTCCATCAGGTGTGAGGTTTTATCACAACCTGAAGCAATATCTTATGCCAAAGTAGTGGAAAGTTCTATTTCCACTCTAGTAAAGGCTACAATACATACCCTAATACTAAAATATCTAGGACCAATTCTCAAAGATGGTGAAGAAGTGACTTCAAACCAATAGGAAGAAGAAATAGATCGAAATCCTGAACAAGTTGAGGCCTCCCCAAGAATGTTGACGAGGAAAAAAGTGCAATAAAAAATTGGTGAAGAGGATAAGGAAGAAAATACTAAGGAGGTTAGGAAAATAAAAATACCCAGAAGAAAACCCACCATGGATATGAGGGAAAACTATTAGTCAGGGAAAAAAATTGGGCATGTAGTTAACCATTGTAAAATCCATGGAAGAAAGCTCAAATCCTGTCAAGTATTTTAGACCAGTTGCTCCTCCACAGGGGGGAGGATTCAAAATCATCAGTAAATGATGATTTTCATCTTCTATAATTGCAGGGGACTGGGTATCAAACCCAATATAGAAGCTATAAGAAGCTTAATAAACCAAAAAAAATAAATTGTTCTTATGATTTAGGAAACTAAGATGGAAGAAAATGCAATTTTGAAAGAATGTAAAACTCAATGGAGAATTTTTGAGGTAGTGAAAATAAGATTCCAAGGACCTTATGGAGGAATATGAACAGTTTGGAACAATAATAATATGAGACCAAAATCCTATTCCAAATATCATCATTGGCATTCAAGTCAGAAATGAAACATCATCAATATTTTTATTCCAAACAATTTTAAGGAAAAGGTTGAATGTTAGTGTTCTTTGCAAAATCTAAGGAGTGTATAGATTGAGAAAAATAGCATTATAGTTGGAGACTTCATTGTAATGATAAGTTAGAAATAAAATCATAGAGGCAACATAGTCAAAGACCCATTTCAAGAGTGTATTTAAGATATGATCTCGGAAGGGGACTTAGTTGATGTAAAACTTGTGAAAGGAAAATTCACATGGTCAAATAAGAGAACAAGCCATGTTTATATAGTTTCTCAACTTGATAATTTCCTCATCATAAGTGATTTTCTCTTAGGAAACTTCTTAATTTCCTCTAAAAATATTCCATGTGAAGTCTCATATCACAAGCCCATTTCATTATCTTTGTTATAATCTCTAGATTATGGGACCATCCATTTTCTCTTTAACCCAATCTGGTTGCAGGAGTAGGAAGATTTAAATATTATTTGAGGGACTTGGCATATCTATATTCAAGGTGGTTAAGACATCTATAAGGGTGGTTAGGATAAATCTAAAATATTGTGCCAAGAATAAGCAACTATCACTGGAGTAGGAGAAAGTAGATCTGAAAATGCAGATGGAAACAATAAATGAGAAGACGGAAAAGGAAGACATTACCATTGATTTGATAAAGGAAGAAAATATTGTGTTTCAAAAGTATCACCAAGTTCTAAGAAAAAAGGAGAGGCTACGACAATTGAAATCTAGAATCCTATGGATCAAAGGAGGGGATCTCAATATCTCTTTCTTTCACCAACAATAAAAAATAATACTTTTCCGAAATAATGTCAAAGAAGTTACTTTGGAAGATGACACCACACTTAGAGATTTTGCAGCAATTAAAGAAGCAACACAAATTTACTTTGAAGAGATTTACATAGAATCATAAGGAGTTGACCCAAGTATAACAAAACAAAATGCTAGAAAACATTCCAGGCTTGATCTCACAAGAGGAAAATGCAAATTTAACAACAAAAATCAGTGAGGAAGGAACACATGAAACAAAATGGAGCCTAGAGATTGATAAATACCTAGCTCTGGATGGATTCTGAATACATTTCTTTAGAGCATGTTGGAATATTATCAAAATCGACCTCAAAAGAATGCTAAGTACATCCAAAATTCCTGCAAAGTTGGTGGAAGTACTAATTCAACCTTTCTCACTTGTAGCATCCCCAACCCCAAGATGGACCATGCAACACAAAATTATGACTCTCTAACACCATTTTAATGTCCCCATTAACAATAGATTCAACATAATTATCTCTGATACCATTTAATTAACAATATGTTGTGCATATGAATATGATTATGTAATACTAAACAATATGTTGTTGGATATATTGTCATTGATGTCAACATTCGATGTGATGATTTGTTGTTAATGATGAATTACCTCAGATGAGATTGTCATTGATGTCAACAAGTATATCAGTTAGCAGAATATGTCAAACAATGTGCAAAGATTGATAGCGCAAGCTTAGAAGGAGGAGAAAACATGGGAAGTAAATAGTTTGAAGATCAGAGCTCAAAAGGAGGAGCGCATTGCACTGTATATTAGGTAGCAGAAGAAATTCATGATTATTGTTGATCATGACAGGATCAACAATGTTCCTATGATAAAATATCAGGAGGGTTAGAAAACGCAGAGATCAAAACTTGAAATGAAAAGCGTAGCTCAACAGTTGTCCGATCAGAGTGAGAAGCCTCAACAACCGTCTGATCAAGAGGTTGACCATGTTGATCATGCAATACAATGTGCATCGGTCATATGAGTGACCGTAGGATTGAGGACTATTGAAAGATAGTGACCATTGGATTTGCAAGCCATCAAAGGTAGGAATGAATTGTGGGGAGCGAAAGCAGAATTAAGCCACTTGCTAGTTACAATCTTGCAATCCTTATAGATAGTCAGATCACAGAGCTTCAACGATCTATGACTGCGGTTGATCCAACTAACGACCAATGTAAGTCAGATTGAATTGTGACCATCGGATGTGCAATCACAAAATCTACGATAGGGATAGATTGCAAAGATTGAAAGGAAAATTAAATCACTCGCAAGTTGTAGCTCCACAATCATTGTCGACCTTTGATCTACTTTGAGAATCTCCACAACTGTCAGATCATCTCAATGTGGAAGGGTAGGATAAGCGGGGCCAAAATGTTCCATCGTCCGTCAGATTAAATCTGAATACCCATTCATCTGTCAGATCAAACTCGAGTTCTTGTCAAGCCGTTAGATCATTTTAAAGTGGAAGGATAGGATAAACAAAGATGATGTCATGAAATGTGAATTCATGAGAAAGGGATCTGGGCCATCGGATCGCAGGGAAATCAGGACTATTGATCTGAGATAGTTGAAATTGGGAGTTCCCGATATGCGAAATCCCGACGCGCTCGGAGGTAAACCCCAGGGTTTGGCTGGAGGTCATATCGATGGAAGTTAAAGAATGGGGCTAGTAAGCACTAGGCCCTTGTTGAGATTTCATAGGTCGGGAGAGTCGGGGAGACTCACACGAAAAGTATCGATACATGAAATCATGAAACGCGAAGTCCCGATGAAATCTACACCGTTGAATCATAGACAGATCTCAGGCCATTAATTCGAGATACCCTTTGTTAGATCAAGGAGATGAACATGTGTCACATCAGGAGATCTATGTCGATGTCAGAAAGAAATTGTGATAGACCACGTCAATAGTCTATGTCAGCAAAGACACATGGCACAATCAGAGAATGACAAGTGTCAAGATGAATCGACATATCAGGTACATGAAAATCATGAATCAGAGTGACACATGGCAACTACTCGACTAGTGACACGTCATAAAGTGACGTAATTAGTTACGTCACTCCAGGAGTTTTACTTCGGGAGTTTCACCACCAAACAAATGAAAAGAGTTCCGAAGTCGCGAAGGCCCAAGTTGCGAAGGGATGAAAACGCGAAGGCCAAAGTTGTGAAGGTCTAAAGTGACGAAGGGCCGAAGTTGCTAAAGAGACAAAATAATGAAGGACCAAAGTCGCGAAGGCCGAAGTCGCAAAGTGAACGATAACTATTGGATTAAATAGGACACAGGTCGTTGGATCATGGACTTCGGGTGAAATGATCTGGGAGAAAATGAGAGTTTGAGAATTGAAAGTCTCGAAGATGACATAAGTTGTCCAATATGAAAGATCACTTCGAGAGTGTTCTCAAGTGTTGATCATACTACAATGAGATTTGAGGCTTGAAAATTCTGAAGCCTGGAGATGCAAAAGGATCTTGATCATTGATTTGAAAGGGACACACTTTATTAGATTGTCAGCTCTGGAAGATTGACGCACGAAGGAGAGAAGGAGTTTGATATTTGATATCTCCAGAGTCCCAAGACCTGGAGTAAATGATGGCCATGCATCTCAATTCCTAATTAAGTCCTGGCCGTCGGATCGAGGAATGAAAGGAGAGATGTAAGGATCAACTATAACCATTGATCTGATTCCGATATGGAATTGAGTCGTTCGATATTTTCAGGGATATCGTATTTGAGAATTTGAAATGTTGTAAGTCACAAAGACCCAAAGGGAAAAGTGCTGAAATTCCATTAGCCATCCATATCATCAGAAGATCGAATCATGACCATTGAAATCGATAAATGCTCAAGAACTCGTCTCACCTAACATGAGGTCACCACCGATGGTCATATGCTATAAGATTTTTGAAAGGGAAATTACAATATGTTGCTATAGTTGGTAAAACCTGTGGTTCTGTAACGCACGGTCATATGTGATGGTTTTAAGGAAGATCCTCCACAGAATATGGTCTCTGTGAATTTAACAAAGATTCATGATTGAGTATAAAGGATTAAATTGATCCATGACTGTGATCAATTTATGAAAAACCTTCACGGTAAAATGAATAAACAATAATTAAGATTGATTAATCGAAGAGGCGCGATGGTCCAAATGAAGGGACACAGTTGTGTCACACTCACACCATTTGAAGAGTGTTGGTTATTACTTTCCTTTACCATATGAGTTATTGACCCAGGGTTCATGTCTTTCAGGTTTCCAACAAAGGCTCTAAAACTATCGACCCTCCTGGTAAAATAGAAGGCAACACAATACATAGAGTGCACTGCGCAGTCTCACCCGAGATAGATTTAAATGGGTGGCTGTAAGAATTAGGTTTTTACAACCTAGGATTGAGTATGAGATATGGGTTTATTATTCAAAGCCATATACTATGAATGGTGATTGAAATCCACTATTACTCATAGGTGCACATTTATATTTCACAATTTATTTCCTGAACAACACAATTGTATTCCATAACAATGTATTAACTCATTTTTTAAGCATAACAAGTAACTTCTGAAAGAAAAAAAAGATATACATGCATTCATCACATTACACAAATATTACCATGGTTCACCCCCTCCTGGGCTACATCCACAAAGATTTGTCTCTAGGCTCTTTTATTATGGTAGTTTTGCATCTCCAGCGCCACGCGCTTACAGTTCTCCTCAATTTGGTAAGATCTGTATGAGGCAAACTAGATCGCACCAGGCTCCATAGCCTGTGATCTAATCCTCAGATATTCCTTCTCTCCTCTGTTCTTATCTCAAAATATTACAAAATTGGTTCGTAACAGTATTACATAATGCATCAACTCGTACACAACTATGATGGAATACTACAAAAGTTGAACTTCTATATGATACCTGCGTATCTATATTTATATATATCGGGCTCTTCAACCATTTACAATTGTATTACCAAAAACCTAACCCTACTGACGTTAGGTCTTCCTCCCATGCACACATGTTTTTCTTCCTCCAACTGTCTCTTTCCTTGTGCACGCTTTCTTGCATGCAAACGTGTTGTTCTTCCTCCAGCTGTTACTTTAGTTTCTGCATGCTTTATTTCCCATAATCATCCTTCTTTCCACTTCGACCTGGTGCCAACATGCCCCCAAAACTGACATGTGACTCATCCCAAGTCACCTAATCCTTCTAAGCTTCCTTGATCTCCTTGGTGATCGTCTGGAAATTTTCCTTGAACTTTGTTTCTTTTATCAGTGCCCACGCGGTCTTTTCCTTGATGGTGTCCACTACCTGAACTGCCACTTCGTCACTCAGAAATCCTACACATTCTTCTTGGGTCTGTGCTATCTGTGTTTTATCTCCTTCTTCCTGTGCGAGTACTTCTGCTACCCATTCCTGTAATGGATCTATTTGAGCATGACATTCCTATTTCTGTGTTTGCGCAGTGATAAGTTCTGCCTGCATCTTCTTCATCTCTTGCATCCATTTGACTTGTTCTGGGATTGGTATGGTCTTCTACCTTTGTTTGAGTTCTTGGATCACTGCATTGATCCTTTCCTCTTCCTTGTCCCAACGTTGGACCTGTGGATCCTCCTCCAACCTTGTCCAAAGTTCCGTTGCTTTATCAAACAATTCAGCTATTGTACTAACCTATTTTTCTATCTCCTGCAGCTACGTTGTTGCTTCTTGCTTCCTTTTCTCCTTCACTGTAGGTGGAGTGGTTGGTGTGAGATGTTCTCGGAGATTCTTGATCTCCCTCTGATATGGATCAATTTCCTATGCAATATGATCAATATTTTCTACTACTGGGAGTTCATTTCCTTGCGCAGTTCTTGGGAGTTTCTCAAAAATTCCTCCCACTCTTCATTCCAGTTCGTTCCTGCGTTCTTTTTCCTTCTGAGTTTCGAGCTTGGCCTACTCACAAACGTTTTCTAGCGCCTCTTGTTTCTTTGTTGCTTGTTGTAGCTCGAATAAGTTTTTATGTGCATGATACTGTACCTCGTGGTCGACGCTAACTTGCAATTTGTGTAGTGCCCTTGATGGAATCCATGTCAAGACCAACTGGGTGTGGTCTAAATCCTTCAAGGGTGGCTGCCCATGATTTCATCCATGCGCAACATGCTAGGTTTGATTTAAATTGTTGCATTTGCATGTGGCATGGAGAGGACTGGGTCTCCTTCTTTTACCTCTGCTCTTTCTTCGGTCTGTATTATCAATGGATCTATGCCTTTCCTGCTACTTGCTACCTGGACTTCCCCGAGTTTCTTTAGGAACTGTCCCATTTATGAAAATTCTTTTTGCATTTTATCTCTGTGATGTGCTGCATGATATAAGTCTTCTGCTAGGCAATCCTGGACCATTCTGGCGATCATTTCCCCATTGTCTTCCGTGATTGTATAGTCCGACGATGCTTGTTGCACCTTTGATTTCTTGCGCGCGCCTCTTGCCTGTGTGACTGGTCTCTTATTTCCCCCTGATTCCTGTGTGTTGGGATTTAGGGCAGTCTCCTATGCTCCCTTAGATTTTTTTGGCTATCCGTTGGTCGCTTGTGTAGTCTCTTTTTGGACCTTCTGGGTTCCTATCTTGTTTGACCCTTATTTTGCATGAATAAGCTTGCCTTGTCCCCTTCTTAGTTTCTTGGGCACTTGGATTTTCGGAGGCTGTGTTTTTTCCTGTTATGCCTCTCCTTCTGCTGTTGTTTCCGGTACTTCCTGGGTAATGGCTAGGATCCTCCATTCATCAGGCCATTCGCTGATGACCATGTCGATATCATCCTCTATGATGCAATAGAACATATGTAGCCACTGTTTATCTGGATCTTTCCTTGGTTGTATCCACATTTTTTGGCGTGTGGCCTGAAAGTTGGCGATGTCTGCATATTGCGTGACAGTCTTTGGTGTTATTCTCCATGATCAGCTGATAGCTTCCTGTATGTCCCATAGGTATGCTTCAAATATGATTTTTTTCTCCCTCTTATGCCTATCCTGTAGACTAGATCTCAGTAATAGGTATCTTGCTCCTGTTGCCTGTGGTCTAGTACAAAAAATTACATACCCTGGTTCTCGCCATCCCATGAAGGCTATTAGGGTGATCATCCACAAGTAATGGAACTCTATGCCTTGGTCCTGCATATCCTTCTAGTCCTCTTGAAATAAGTTCAATAAATATGGCGCCCAACTCATAGAGGTGCCTTCTACGCACTGAGCTGCAATTGCAATGACTTCTGTTGGTACTTCATCTTTGCAACATTTTCTAAGCAATTTGCAAGCTAAGATCTTTGCACCCAATTGTGTAGTTGTGTTGTTGATTCGTTTGATCATGGTGCCCCTCGTTCCCCTGGTGGTTTCATATTTCTTTTTCATTTATTCTACCAACGCTTTCTCCTTGGATTTGTCATCTAGAATCAATGTAGGATCCATACCTAGGATTGGTAATCTTGTTATTTGCGCAATAATCTCAATGGTTATGGGGATGGGTCTGTCTAGTCATATATCCCCTCCATGTGTGACTGCTAACAACTGCTTGACGCATGATGTCGCGTACTGGCCTCTGCCAAAATTTGGTAGCTTCAACAAACCTAAGATTCTTGTTCTGTCTAGCTCAGCTGCCCACTGGTGTGGATGGTTGATCATTTCTCCAATTCGGGTTATGCCTATGCTCTGCATAAAGACCTGCTGCGCAAGTTCCAGGAACTTGGTTTCGTTTGATACGTCATAGTTGGAATATTTCAGCTACCTGATGTGATCTAGTAATTTCGGTTCTACCTATACTCCAACTGGTATGTGTGGTAGAACAATTTCTGTTGTAGGTTTCTTGCGGGGTGAGCTCCGTATCTGAACTTTGTCTTCCTACTGCGGTGGCTGGTTCGAAGTTCCAGTGACTTCCGGTTGTTCCCCCATCAACCATTCTGGTCAAGACGAGGCATTTGCAACAGTCTCCTCTGCTGGTTGACCTGAGATGGTCCTTTGCAACTCATCTAGTTGCACTGCTGTTTCCATATTTTGTGTCATTTTGTTAAATTGTAGGGCTGCTTCGGTGATTTATGGTTGCACTTCCTGTTGGGTTTATGATTCCTTGTTCTAAGGTGCTTGCGCCGCTTCTGGTGTATCCACTTTCATGGCCTCTACTTGTGGTTGCTAAATTTCTTCCACAATCGGTGTAGAGTTCACTGGTAGCGTCTCTAGAGATGGGATCTCGTCGATGTCGACGATCTCTGACTACTGATGTTCATTTTCTTCTAGCGGTCCTCATGACCTAGTTTGAACCCTGGTTGGTCTGGCTATCTGGCCTGCTTCTACTGGCTTCGATGGTGCCATAGTGGTGACTGTCTAACTTTTGTGGAGTTCAAATAACTTATGTGAGCTCTGTGGTATTTCTCTGTTCGTTTCGGCTGCTATTACTCTCTCTCTATGCTCCTTTCGTGAATAGACTAGTTGCTCCTGTGCTCACATGTTGTATGGACTTGTCACGAAGCTTGTCAAGGATTCTTCCTCCATTATGCATTTAATGAATCATAACTATGGGTTCAATGCATCTGCGACAATTTCGTACTTTCCATTACATTTTCTTTGCCGTCTCCCGTTGGTGTGTTTAATGTGATGTCCCATCGGTCCTTGCCGTTCTTTAATTCCTCTTAGTGCTGTCCTTTCGTCATGCTTTTGCCAACTTTCCATTTCCTGCTTGTTTTCCCTTTGTATGTAACCATTGTTCGTGCCTTTGCTGAATTTGTGTTTCGAACGTCATGTGGCCTTTCTATCTCTGGCGTGCTACACACTTTTTAATCTTGTTTCCTTTTTGTTCTCTTTTTGATTTTAATTTTTTCTTTTTTTTGGTGGGTGGTCAAGTGTCCTTGTACAACTTCAGTTGGCTCCCATTGATCATTCCTCTGAGGTCCGTTCCTGTTAAATATATTAACTATACAACTCCTCCATCTGTGACATATTTTACCTCGTATAGTCCTAACTAATGCATTCTAAGCTTCCCCGGGTACTGAATTGATTTGTTGTCATAGAGAAATACTAGATCTCCTTCCTTGAACGTTTTCATCTTGATGTGTCGATCGTGCCAGGATTTGTCTCTTTCTTTCTGCACTTGTTGATGGAATCCTGCCAAGATTCGGTCTTCCTCCATTGACAATAACTGATCCAGTCTCTCCTGTACTGCACCTCATTCTGTCATTTGTGTGATAGCTGCTACGTGTAACCTGGGTACTAAACATTCTAATGGCTCTACTGCTTCTTGGCCATATATTAGTTTGAATGGTGTGTGCCTTATCAAAGTTTTGCATGTGGTCCTACATTCCCATAATAGTACTAGTACTTTGAGGTCCCAGTCATCTCTGTTGACATTATAGATCTTTGTCAGTGCGTTCTCCAGAATTTTGTTGAAAGTTTCTACTGTGCCATTCACCCGCGGATGATATGGTGTGCTCTTTTGGTGATGAAATTCAAAATCTTTAGTCATTGTGCAGATGGTGTTTTTTATGAAGTGTGTGCCTTGGTCACTCATAAAAACACTTGGGCACCCAAATCTAGTGATTACTTGTTCAAACAAGAAGTGTGCAACTGTCTCTACGTTGCAATATTTTACTGGTGCAACTTCTACCCATCTTGTTAGGTATTCCGTTACAATGATAATGTATCATGCCCCTGTCATTTTGGCTGGTGGGTTAATTGTTCCCACAAAGTATATCGCCCATTTGTCAAATTCCTGTAATCTTACTTGTGGTCATAGTGGCATCTCATCCCTTTTGTTGGGTTTACCTATCCTTTGACAGACATCTCATCTCTGACAGTACTCTTTCAAGTCACCGTGAATCATTGGCGACCACAGTCCTACACGTAATACCTTCTGCGCGGTAGATTTTCCTGCATAATTCCCTCCTGCCATTCCCTCATGAGATTATGCTAAAATTCTTGGTCGTTCTTTCTCTAACACGTACCTTCGCAAGATTCTATCTTCGCCCATTTTGTATAGATGTCTTGCAATCAGTTGATAGTTGACCACGCGAACTACCAGATTCTTCTTCTGTGTGGTGGTATATTCTTGTGGCACAATACCTGTAGTCAAGTACTCAATGATATCTGTGAAGTATTCATCAACAATATGTACTGATAATAACTGTGCATCCAGAAATTTGTCTTCTAAATTCATAGGTTCTTCTCCATTTGTGACCCTGGACAGGTGGTCAGGTCCTGCATTCAGTTTTCCTGGTTTAACTATTAATTCAAAATCAAATTCTTGAAATTGCAGTAACCATCGATAAATTCTCCCCCCCAACACTAGCTTGTTGACTAGGTATTTCAGGGCTGAGTGATCTGTAAACATCTTAAAGTGTTTTCCCAACAGGTAATGTCTGAACTTCTGCAGTGCATAGACCATGGCTAGGCCTTCTCTTTTTGTCGTGTTATAATTTTGTTCCGAGTCAGATAATTTTCTGCTTGCGAATGCTATCGGGTGATCCAAGTCTTCTGCTCCTGGCTGTGATAAGATAGCTCCCGGTGCTATTGCTGATGCATCTACATGCACATGGGATTTTATTTCCCAGTTTGGAAATACTAGTATTGGTGCGATAACCATCTTTTCCTTCAGGGTATCTAGACCATGTTGACACTTATCGTTCCATTGATACTTTGTATCCTTCCTTAACAAATTTTCCATTGGTACTATGATCTGTGCATATCCTTTGATGAATTTCCTGTAGTATCATGTGTTCCCTAATGTTTCTCTTAGATGGCGGACTGTTTTTGGTGCTGGTAAGTTAACAATGACTGCAATCTTTGCTGGATCCACTAGCAAGCCTTGTTTGCATACTATATGACCCAATAGTATCCCAAATGGTGTTCCGAATATGCATTTCTTGATGTTCAGTGATATATGGCATTGTCTACATCTCTCTAACATCAATCTTAAAACTTCCACATGTTTTTTCAACTGACTATAAACTGTCCAGTCATCCAGGTATACTTCAAGAAACTGATGGATGAATTCCTTAAATGTTGCGATGAACACTCTGGAGAATATTGCAGGTGCATTCTTCAATACAAATGGCATGAATGTGTATTGATAAGATCCCTATTCCGTCACAAACATGGTCTTGTGTCTTTCCTCTTGTGTTATCTTAATCTGATGGTAGCCTGAGAATCCATCAGTGAATGAGTAAGCTTCATGTCCCCCCACATTCTCTAACACTTCATCCGTGAACGGTGTAGGGAATGGGTCATGTAGGAATCCATCGTTCAACTTCCTCAAGTCGACGCATATCTTGATCCCTCTTCCTTGTTTCTTGTCCTGTACTACCATTGGGCTTATCCATTCTGATTCCTCAATTGGTTCGATGCCGGATTCGAGCATTCCGTCGATCTCATATTTAACATTTTATTTATATATGGGGTTCAGTCTATAGGGTCATTGTCTAATAGGTCTCGCTTCAGGTCTGAGTGGTATCTTTATCTCTCCTAGTTCTCCGGATATACCCTTCATCTCTGTAAATGTTGTGGGAAAAAGGTCGCTATATTCACGCAACAATTCTGTGATTCTTTCTACTGTTTGCTCATCCTAGTAATCTCCAATGCTAGCCATTTTGGGCTGCTCAGCTGTCCCGATGTTAACTTTATTTACCTTGATTGGAACGGATATGACTTCTGATTCTATGGGTGGTCCTTCCACATATATTTCACCTTCTACTTCTTCGATCTGAATATCATGCAGATTATCTTCATTTGGTGCTTCTTCCTGTACATGGTAACATGACAGTAGTTCCTTGACTATCTGTTTATTCCACTGTTTCTCTTCTGTGATAAATTATATTTCCGGTTCTTTGATGAATATTACTCCTCTAATTCATTTGAGGGCTGCGTCTATGTTGCATTTCTCATGCTTGAATGAGAAAGTGATTGTGAAGTTCTGCTGCAATTTCCTCCATGTTGTAGTTCCTTTGCATAGTTCCTGGTCTGTACACTAGTTCACTGGTATGCCCTCTAAAGTATGTATGAAGTGATGAGGCCATTCCTCTTGTGGTGTCATTTTCCACAACGTTTTTTACTTCGCCAAGTGTTCCGTTGGTGTCTCTTGTCCTTCATATTTATGTTGTTTGGTGTATTCCTATTTTGCGCTGAACCTTATGCACAGTAGTTTCTTACATTGATACCAGTCTATGATGGTCTCTTTATGTGTGCCCCACCATCTTGCGGGCGTGGCCTTGAGTGCTAAGTCAAGTGATAACAATCACTGGTTTTCTAATACTTCGTCTTCATATTGTGTTAATAATGTTTCCAAATCATTTAGTCTGTGGAAACTGGGTGGTTCTCTAATTTATATGCCTACCCATCTTACTGCAGGGTCTATCCTTGCACATCTTCTCGTGGATACTTCGTGTAGCCTATGATGCCATTTTTCCAACCGAGTATCTGAGTCTGCTGTACATGAAGTAATTCTCTGCCAATTGAGTACTTCGTCTGTAGTTGGGTTTACATAATCCTCATCATGCACAGTTGTTTTTTACAACTGGCTGATCTCCTCTAAGTCCAGGAAAGTGGGTTCTACAAACCTCTCTCCTTCCGATGGATCTAGTGGTGCTATGACCCTGTATTCTCCGGACTCAAATGTCATTTTCCTGGTTTTCAAATTGATTATGGCCTGGTTGTTAAACACCCAATGCAGACCAAGAAATGTTGGGTAAGGTGTTGTGTCATCCTCTATTTCAATGACTTCAAAGTTTGCTTTAGTGCGCACTCCATCAACATCTACTATCACTCCTTTCAGTCTACCTATTGGTAGGAATCTATGCTAGTTTGCTAGTTTCAATTGGACATTTGAGTATCCCAGTGTTGGCTCTCCCATACATTTCCATGTCTTGTTTGGTAATACATTCACTGCGGATCCTAGATCTAGTATGATGTCTCCCATGTTGAAATTCCCAATGTTAGCATTCAATCGAAATTCCTTGCTTTTTCTTCTTCTTGTGTGTAGGTGGTTAATGGTTTTTGGTTCTAGCTTTTCTTTCATCTCGCTGCTACATTTATCTAGTATGTTTTGCAATATTTTCACATATGAAGGATCACTTAATACTCATATGCATGATTGAAAAAAGCCTTTGATTGTACTTACCTGCCCCTTGGGTTTCATTCCATTGGTATGATCCAGTGAGGGAAACATCTCATATTCCGGGGCTTCCTTTCTTTGCTGTGCAATCGATGCTATGTACTCCTTTTGAAATTCTTGTCAGGCTTCTTTAAAGATCTCCTTTTCCTTTTGCACATCGAACTTATTCTTGGGGTCAATGTTCTTCTTTACCCATTGGTTCTGCGCTGTTTCCTGTCGATCTGCATCATTTCCTATTTTCATTCCTCCATGAGTGACTATATTGATGTTTCGTTCGTCATCCCTTGCTTCAGTTGAAATCCACTGGACATTCTGATTGTTCTGGTTCCTCTTTTCCTAAATATTTAATAGTAGTGTCGGACATTCCTCTGTATCATGGTCTGATGCATGAAAATACATACAAGTTGCTGGAGGAAGTGGACATTTCTGTGCATAATGTCCTGGTTGTTGACAATTGTGACATGTGACTAGTCCTCTACTGTGTCCTAAACCTCCTCTGGCTCGTCTGCCTCCTAGATAGCCTACTCGGTCACCTCTCAGTGAATTATACTGTGGTGACTGATTGTACTAGGGCTGTGCCGGGTTATACTGCGACTTCACATTATTGTAGGGTTGTTGCACAATATTGTATTGTTGCTGCGTAATGTTGTATGGAGTTGGGGCTTGATTGAACTGTGGCACTGCTTGCCCATTCATCATTTCGACCTATACCCTGTATGCATATGATGTTCTCTCCCACATCAACTCCATAGTTCTACAATATTTGTCGTCGTGGCTCACTGACTTACAAAGGGTGCAACATGAATTCTTTGTAACTGTCTGGTATTTTTGCATCATCGTGCAGTGATAAGGGTCATGACTTGATTTCTTACATATTTCTCACCATAATCCTCCCTGTGGTAGCGGATTTGGCATACCTATTTCCATATACTGTGCGAAAGTTGGGTATTCATTCTTGTGGTGTCCTTCTGTCCTGCATGTAGTGAACCAAACGACTTCTCGTTTGTCCTTGTTCTTATTCTGGTTTAGATGAAACGTTAAATTATTCAAATCCTCCTTTAGTTCTTCGATAGCTAGGTCCGTCTGCTGGTACTGGTTCTCTTCCAGTTGCAAGGCTGCCTGCAGAGCCTCTACCTGCATCTGAAACTTCTATTGTCATTAGGATATTTTGAGTGTGGGAGTAGTGAGTTGACAAGCAGGTGTCGATGATGCATCTCGATCATAAGGTATTTTAGTTTTCCCTTTAGTCACTTGAATCTTTGGTCAATCTCCCATACAGACTCTCCCGGTTTCTATCTTATCTCGATCATCTCGTTAATGTAGTGATCCTCTGAGCTCGGCTTTTGGAACTCATTAATCAATAGCTTCTTAATGTCTGCCAGTGTCCTTATCATCCCAAGGGCACTGTTTGTGTCTAGACTCATGTACCAGTCTAGTGCACGGTCTCTTAGTGTAATCGCTAGCTGCGCGAGTTTGGTATCTTCATTAGTGATCTGCTTTGATTCCTAGATCTTTGCACAAATGAACAAATGCTTCTCAGGGTCTTCTGTTGCTTCTCCTCGAAATTCTGGTAATCTGATAGTGGGATCGTGTCCTGCCATTTTGAATACTGAACTACTACCTCCTCCACGCAGTGTAGATACATGACTAGTGTTGCCTGAAATGGCTCCTCCAGTTGTTGCTCCTTGTGTAGATGTACCTCATGCTGTCGAACTTCCTCCAAACTTTGGTTTTCTAAACGATGGTGTTCTTTTTGGTGTATTAGTTGCACATGGGTTTATGGGTTCCACACTTACATTAATATGGATAGGATGGCTACCTTCTCCTCCCATTCTTGGGCCTCTCATCTTCCTATCATATGTTGCACACAAGATTTCCTCAGTCTGCTCCATAGCCCGAAGATCCTCTACCTCTTCCTCATCGCTCGCCAAGCCTTCCCTCGTGGCTACAACTCTCTTCTTGGTATTTACCTTATATTAGTAGGGTACTCTGCTATGCTTGATTCCTGATGACACCAAGATCCACTTGATATGGCCATCATCCATCATGATTGGGTTCAAAGGTTTCTCCTCCTTCTTGCCTTTATCCTTACCTCCTTCCATTTATCCTCTCTCTATCAGTGTTACCCCCCTTCCCCCATGCACGCAGGAAAGTTTAGCTGTCTGATTCCATTGTCATTACTCCTTTGTTGTATAAAAATATCTTAATAGAAGTATACAAGGATTGAATGTACCTTCCTCGAGGTCCACGTAGAAATTCTTTCTCTGCTGCACTGTATGACTTCCCTGTGTCAACTGCAAATTCTGTGATGAAACCTGCCACAATATTGTCAAGCCAAAAGTCTATTGCGTGGGTGAGTTTGTTGTTCACCCGCTGTAACTGATCAATATGTACTAGAGTCCAATCTAGCTATCGAATCCGATTTTTCGCATGGTTTTCCTTCAACCTTAGTATCCACTCCTGTAGTAGATGCGGAAAATCACAGAAAAAGACTTCGTGTAAATTAGTAAATGCGTATTTATCCAGATATTTGCGAGGTGTGATCCTAGGGTTTCTATTGTCTTTCTGTGCAAACTATAGCTCTTTGGTTCTCAACCAACCTTCGATTTTTTCTTTCATGGGGTTCCAAAGTCTCAACATTCCCTTCTCATGGCTCATTTCTCTTCTTGTTTTGCTCGTTCTTTTCCCATTCAATCTATCTCATCTACTCAATCCTCTCTTGTTCCTATTAACATGACAATGAAACCATTTTTTGGTTATTACTTTCCTTTACCGTCTGATTTATTGACCCAGGGTTCATGTCTTTTGAGTTTCCAACAAATCCTCTAAAACTATCAGCCGTCTTGGTAAACCAGAAGGCAACACAATACACACAGTGCACTGCATAGTCTCACCCGAGATAGCTTTAAATGGGTGGTTGTAAGACTCAGGTGTTTAAAACCTAGGATTGAGTATGAGATAGGGGTTTATTATTCAGAGCCATATACTATGAATGGTGATTGAAATCCACTATTACTCACGGGTGCACATTTATCTTTCACAGTTTATTTCCCGAACAACACAATCGTATTCCATAACAATGTATTAACTCATTTGTTAAGCATAACAAGTATATGTTGAAAGAAAACAAATATATACATGCATTCATCACATTACACAGATATTACCATGGTTCACCCCCTCTTGGGCTACGTCCACAAAGATTTGGCTCTAGCCTCTTTTATTATGGTGGTTTTGCATCTCTAGCGCCACGCGCTTACAGTTCTCCTCAGACTGGTAATATCTGTATAAGGAGAACTAGATCGCACCAAGCTCCACAACATGCGATATAATCCTCAGATCTTCCTTCTCTCCTCTGTTCTTAGCTCAACATCTTACAAAATTGGTTCGTAACAGCATTACATAACACATCAACTCGTACATAACTATGATGGAATACTACAAAAGCTGAACTAACACAAAAGCGAACGAACTTCTATATGATACCTGCGTATCTATATTTATATATATCAAGCTCTTCAACCATTTACAATCGTATTACCAAAACCCTAACCCTACCGACGTTAGGTCTTCCTCCCATGCGTGCGTGTTGTTATTCCTCCAGCTGCCACTTTCCTTATGCACACTTTCTTGCATGTGCGCGCTCTGTTCTTCCTCCAGATGTTACTTTAGTTTCTGCATGCTTTATTTCCCATGATCATCCTTCTTTCCACTTTGTCCTGGTGCCAAAAAAGAGTATATAATCAAGGAAGAGTGTTTATAAGAGTGGAGTCTTTGTACTTTAGAATAGAAGATAAAAAGATGAAGCATATTCCAAGAAGATATCAGAGGAAATAAAATGTGAATTACAGAAAGAATATGAAATGCAGTGATGAGTGTCTTATGATATACCTCTGATCATAAGATTGAATTGATTCAATAATGGATCACCTCTACTAGAGTTGAATAAACTCTAGTTGGATAGAATGGGTTCTATCAGCAAGCTGTGTCTTGCGACAAGATGGGTTTGCCTGAGAGTTGGTGCTCCTTACTTCAGTTGGTGCTGAAACAATTAGCTGGTGCTAAAGAAAATCCTCTTTCACATATAATCATATTACTATGTTCATATCAATTATACAAAATCTTATACAAACATATGGTGTCTCTGTGTCCATTGTGATTATGATTTTATTGTTATTAATCTGTTCAATTATGTTTTAATTGGTAACTTGAAAGAAGAAAAAGTTAGAATAGTCCACACACTAATTCACCCCCCCTCTCTTAGTGTGGGTGCTGTGTTATTCAATTGGTATCAGAGGGAAGGTTCCTTCAAACACATTTTAAAGAATGGAAGGCAGATCCTGAAGAAATGGGTGGACACATGGTTCTCTCTGCAATTGAAGCTTGTTTATTCGACGAAACAGATTATTCCTCATGGAGAGAAAGTATGAAACAATTTTGAAGTCAAAAGGATCTGAGGTTTGGAATTCAGTAGTAAGCAAGCCCTAGGACTTAACTACATCAAAGAATCTATCCAAAATTATAGTCCAAAGAAGAGCAAGGAAGAACAATGAAGTGGCATTGAAGATTCTTCTCAATGAATTATCAGATATAGTCAAGGCATGCATAGGACTATGCACATCCACCAAGTACTTATGGCTAAAATTAGAAAATATGTATCAAATCAAGAATGAAGACACATAAGACATTCCTATCAAGGATGAAGATGAATACTCAACCATCAATAAAAGTTAGGACTCTCAACAATATTTCGACTGTAATAGCAGTGATATTGAATCCTCCTATTCAAGTAAAGAAGAAGACTCAGAAACAATAACATAATGTTTTGTTAGTATTTATCCCATGGAAGAAGAAGAAGAAGAACTATCAAAGGCCAAACAAAAGGTTGATTGGAGTCTCCCTGAATACCTCTATCACCATAATGAATCATGCTATAGCTATCTTCATGACTACACTCAATAATTTCTTGAAAAGAGTAAAAAACATGTCTTGGAAATAAAGAAAATTCTCAAGGACAGTGAAAAGATAATATATGATTAGGAAAACCAGTTAGAAGAGAAAGAAGAGAAAATCAAGAGACTGAAAAATGAAATCATTCAAGAAAAATAATAAAAGAAGGAAGATGATGTCTCAAGAAAAAACCTTGCAGATCTAAAAGAACTAAAGGAAATCTATGTGAATCTTAAAATCCAACTTGAAGAAGCCGAAATGATAGAAGAGGTAGTAAGGAACCAGTTGGACAAAAAGGAAGAATGATGACATGAGCTGGAAGTATAAGTTGTGAATCTTAGAAAGAAGGTTGAGAAGTTAGGCACCCGAAACAAGTTCTTGAATAGCTCCATGACCCTGGATGAGATCTTGGATAGTTAGAGATCACCAAATGAAAAATATGGCCTTGGATATAATAAGGAAAAGATCGGTACCCCTAAGAAATATGATGCAGGTCCTTCATTTGTAAAAGATGAAGATAGGTCTGACACAACTCCTTCATTTGCAAAAAGTGAAAGCAGGTATGACTCAGTTTCTTCACGTTCAAGAAATAAAAGCAACACTACAAAATTTAGAAGATTAGATCATGGAATACATCCAAAATCTACTCATATACCTCAAAGCAAGTTCAGAAGAGAGACACCTTCATGGATGAATCAAATAAGGTATGAGAGTTATTGTTTTTCTTGTAATTTATATGGTCATAAAGCCTTGGATTGTAGGCATCGTGGAAGAAAAAAAGTTAGTAGGTTCAACAACAATATAAGATGTTGGAACTGCAATCATGTTGGACATATTGCTACACATTGCTACACTATGAGATGCTATAGTTGTGGTAGATATGGTCACAAAGACCATGACTATTGGAACTCAAGAAGATAGTAAATAAGAAATGCTTCAAACAATATGACAACAAGAGTAAATAAGAATACATGGAAAATAAAATCCCAAGTACCAAATAAGAAAGATGAGGAAAATATTGCTCCTGAAATTGATGAAGTTAATAATAGAAGTTTGGAGGATAAAACTTCTAATAAGGAATATTCTCAAAACAAGGATAAAGATAATTCTGGTGCACATAATAATGACATTGATGATGAATATCCAACAGTAGAACAACAAAAATAATTGAGTGATGATTATCTAAGAAATCTTTCAATCCAATTTTAAAGGTACACTCAAACTCCTTCTAAGAGAGAAATTAAAAAAAAAAAAATCTCTGTCTAGAACGCTGCAAAGACTATGCTCAATGAAGCAAATTATCTGATGGATATTCCATCCATTAGTATTGATATTGGTGGGAAGCTGTAAGCACATCTGTACTCATATTGAACAGAGGTCAGCTCAGGATTAATAGTAGTAAAACTCCTTGTGAAACCTGTTTGAAGAACTCATTCGGTAAAATACTTCAAGGTCTTTGGAAGTAAGGGTTACATCAAAAGTCTTGATGAGAATCAATGGATAGATTCAAGGGATGTTTGAAATATATGAACTACAATTTCCTTGTGTTCAGTAAGACAACAATATCCACAACAACATCGTTCTAATGTACAAAATGATGTACATGACATCCTGTAGAGATAACAAGAAGAGAGGGTCTGTCAGAAAGAGATACCCTTTTAGAAACAAAGGGGGAGAACAGTCAGTAAAGACTCAAGGGAAGTTTTGGTTAGAAAATAAGAAAGTAATTGGATTAAGTTTTGAAAAGACTTGATCACTACAAAAAATTAGTATCAAGAAGACCACTCATTTGAAACACAAAAATCCCAATCAACTGAGATAAGAAGTTAGCAAATCAACAAGGGAAGAAACCTTGTCAGGAAGAGATACCCTTTCAGAAACAAAGGTGGAGAGTAGTCAGAAGGAGAAAAAAGCAATATTGACAGGGGAGTCATTCAGTTATGACAGAAAAAGGTTGATTGCAGGAGGAGTTACCAGTGGTTAGAAAAGTAATTTTACTGATAGATCATAGGAGAAGAAACCCTTTTCCATTGATGTCAAAGGGGGAGATAAACTTCATAAAAGGAAAGAATCATCACATGTTTTTTTTTGTATATGAAGTTAGTGTGTTTACCTCAATGAAAAAGGGGGATATTGTTGGATATATTGTCATTGATGTCAATAGTCGATGTGATGATTTATTGTTAATGATGAATTACCTCAGATGAGATTGTCATTGATGTCAACAAGTATATCGGTTAGCAGAAGATGTCTATGAATGTGCAGAGATAGATAGCACAAGCTCAAGAGGAGGAGAAAACAAGAGAAGCAAATAGTTTGAAGATCAGAGCTCAGAAGGAGGAGCACATTGCATAGTATATTAGGTAGCAAAAAAAATTCATGATTATTGTTGATCACGATAGGATCAACAATGTTACTATGATAAAAGATCAGGAGGGTTAAAAAATGCAGAGATCAAAACTCGAAAGGAAAATTGTAGCTCAACAACCATTTGATCATAGTGAGAAGACTCAGCAGCCGTCTGATCAAGAGGTTGACCGTTTTGATCGTCTAATACAATGCACATCAGTCATATGAGTGACCGTAGGCTTGAGGACTGTTGAAAGATAGTGATTGTCAGATCTGCAAGCCATCAATGGTAGGAATTAATTGCAGGGAGGAAAAGCATAATTAAACCACTTTCTAGTTACAATCCCGCAATCAGTCTAGATCGTCAAATCAAACAACTTCAATGATCTACGACTACGGTTGATCCAAATAATGACCAGTTTAAGTCAGATTAAATCGTGACCATCGGATGCACAATCGCAAAATCTATGACAGGGATAGATTGCAGAGATTGAAAGGAAAATTAAATCACTCGCAAATTGTAGCTCCACAATCATCGTCGACCATTGATCTGCTTCGATAATATCCACAATCGTCAGATCATCTCAATGTGGAAGGATAGGATAAGCGATGCCAAAAGGTATTGTCATCTGTCGGATTAAATCCGAATACCCGTTCAACTGTTGGATCAAACCTGAGTTCTTGTCAAGCCGTCAGATCATTTTAAAGTGGAAGGATAGGATAAGAAAAGACAAAGTTGTGAAATGTGAATTCACGAGAAAGGGATCTGGGCCATCGGATCACAGGGAAATTAGGACCGTTGATCTAAGATAGTTGAAATTGGGAGTTCCCAATATGTGAAATCCCGATGTGCTCAGAGGTAAACCCTAGGGTTTAGATAGAGGTCATATCAATGGAAGTTAAGGAATGTAGCTAGAAAGCGCTAAGCCCCTGTCGAGATTTCATAGGTCGGGAGAGTCGGGGAGACTCACACGTAAAGTCCCGATACGCGAAATCGTGAAACACAAAGTCCCGATGAAATCTGGACCGTTGAATCACAGAAAGATCTCAGGCTGTCGATATGAGATACCCTTTGGATACTATCCTGACCATTAGATCAAGGATATGAACATGTGTCACATCGGGAGATCTATGTCGACGTCAGCAAGAAACTGTGACAGACCATGTCAACAGTCTACGTCAGCAAGGACACATAACATAGTTAGATAATGACAAGTGTCAAGCTGAATAGACATATCAGGTACATGCAAATAATAAATCAGAGTGACATGTGGCATCTACTCAACTAGTGACACATCATAAAGTGACGTAAGTGGTTACATCACTCTGGGAGTTTTAGTTCGGGAGTTTCACCACCAAAAAAATGACAAGAGTTTCGAAGTCCTGAAGGCCGAAGTTGCGAAGGGTCAAAGTGCTGAAGTTGCGAAGGTCGAAGTTGCGAAGGTCGAAGTTGCAAAGGGCCAAAGTTGCTAAAGAGCTGAAATAACGAAGGACCAAAGTTGCGAAGGCCGAAGTCCCAAAGTGAATGATATCCATTGGATTAAAGAGGACACACGTCGCTAGATCATGGACTCCAGAAGAAATTCTCTAGGAGAAAACGAGAGTTTGAGAATTGAAAGTCTTGAACACCGAAGTCCCGAAGCTGACATAAGTCATCCGATCTGAAAGATTCCTTCGAGAGTGTTCTCAACTGTTGATCATACTACAATGATAGTTGAGGCTTGAGAATTTTGAAGCCCAGAGACGTGAAAGGATATCGACCATTGATCCTAAAGGGACATGCGTTATTAGATTGTCAACTCCGGAAGATTGATGTATGAAGGAGAGAAGGATTTTGAGATTTGATATCTTCAGAGTCCGAAGACCTGGAGTAAATGATGGCCATCCATTTCAATGCCTGATTAAGTCCTGGCCGTCGGATCAAGGAATGAAAGGAGAGATGTAAGGATCAACTATAACCATTGATTTGGTTCCGAGATGGAATTGAGTCATTCGATCTTTTCGGCAATATCATATTCAGGAGATTTGAAATGTTGGAAGTCACGAAGACTCGAAGGGAAAAGTGTCGAAATTCCGTTAGCCTTCCATCTCATCAGAAGATCGAATCATGACCGTTGAAATCGATAAATGCTCAAGTGCTCATCTCTCCTAACATGAGGTCACCATCGATGGTCATATGCTATAAGAGTTTTGAAAGGGAAATTACAATATGTTGCTATAGTTGGTAAAACCTGTGGTTCTATAACACACAATCATATGTGATGGTTTGAAGGAAGTGCCTTCACAGAATTTGGTCTCTGTGAATTTAACAGAGATTTGAGATTAAGTATAAAGGATTGAATTGATCCATGGATGTGATCAATTTATGAAAAACCTTCATGGTAAAATGAATAAAAAATAATTAATATTGATTAATCGAAGAGGCGAGATGGTCCAAATGAAGGGACACAGTTGTGTCACACTCACACCATTTGAAGAGTATATAATCAAGGAAGAGTGTTGATAAGAATGGAGTCTCTGTACTTCATAATAGAAGATAAAAAACTAAAGTACATTCCAAGAAGATATCAGAGGAAAGAAAATGTGAATTACAGAAAGAAGATGAAATGCAGTGATGAGTGTCTTATGATATACCTCTGATAATAAGATTGAATTGATTCTATAATGGATCACCTCTACTGGAGTTGAATAAACTCTAGTTGGATAGACTAGGTTCTATCAACAAGCTGGGTCTTGCCTAAGAGTTGGTGCTCTCTGAGGGGTTGGTGCTCCTTACTTCAGTTGGTACTGAAACAATTAGTTGGTGCTAAAGAAAATCCTCTTTCACATATATTCATAGCACTATGTTCATATCAATTACACAAAAGCTTATACAAACATCTGGTGTCTATGTGTCCATTGTGATTATGATTTGATTGTTATTAATCTGTTCAATTATGTTTTAACTGGTAACTTGAAAGAAGAAAAAGTTAGAATAGTCCACACACTAATTCACACCCCCCACCTCAGTGTGGGCGGTGTGTTCTTCATATGCAAAACAAGCATAAATACGTGCAATAAAACATACAAAAGTTACATAAGAATTCACACAGTAATTATAACAAACATATAGAGGACACTTATATTTTGTGAATCACCAACTAGTTGCAGACCTAAGACGTTCCTCCCAGTCATAGACTCTACTACTCATAAACTCTCAATAACAGGTCACCCCTGAGTTGGGGCTAAAACTCCACCAGGGCCAAGGATTCCTTAGCTAGACTAAGGTCTAAAGATAGCCAAATTAAGCTCAAGTCAAGGTGCCAAATTCAACAAATAGCCTACAATCTCTCATTTCCCACATCCTGTCCCACCCCAATAAGTGTACCCCTTCTCCACTCAATAATCCTTCAAATGTCCCACTTCCCTTCTGGTGATTTAGAAACAGGCCAAACAAAAATTCTTAGATATTTGTAGCTATTTCCTAGCACATGGGGAAATAAATTCCCAACAATTCTCTCACCCATAGACAATGCTCACATGCCTGAAAACATTCTTCTTCAGTACACACACAAGCCTCACAACCTACTTCTTCAACTCAAATTACTAGGGAATTTCTTGATACAATTATCTATGTAGTTCCCAAGTACAAGTATGAATGATGGATGAAAGAGTGAACATGAGAGGAATGAAAATGATGAGAGAATGATGGAAAATACACTATTTCCCCACTTTATGTATGCATGTTCCCAACTTGACACTTGTCATGTTGGGGAACTACCTTGTCCCCACTTGGCGATACGATCCCCATCCTTAAGAACTTAGGATAAAATATCATATAATTAGACTTTAGGAATAATATTATATTATTTCCTTAGCTTAAGCCCCCTTGGCTTAGCCCCTCATATTAGAATCTTATCCCCCTTTCCTCTAGTGTGGATTTCTAGCCCCCCCTACTCTTTTTGTCTTGGTTGGTCTGTAGTAGTGATGCATTTTATTAATAATCCAAGTGTGAATATATATTATAAGGATGAGCTCATTGTCCTTTTATCACATATGCTCACTGGCATAAATCACACAGGCACTCTAGAATCAATACACACACACACACACACACACACACACACACACACACACACACACACACACACACACACTGACACTCTGGACCAAAATATCTTGGCTCACTATATTATGAAGTATATATGTACATTTACAATTGGGGTTCGGCCTAGGGGTATTACATTCCCCTCCCCCTTATTTATGCACTATCCTCAGTGCATTATATACACATGTACAATCCACAAAATTC
The DNA here is from genome assembly GCA_010110895.2 of Picea sitchensis. Taxonomy (NCBI): domain Eukaryota; kingdom Viridiplantae; phylum Streptophyta; class Pinopsida; order Pinales; family Pinaceae; genus Picea; species Picea sitchensis. The sequence goes on along the minus strand of SNQJ01S0015661.1, from coordinate 28,135 downwards.
AAAGATATTAAAAAAGATGCAGGTATCCCTCCTGCATTTAGTCTTCATGCTCCGATGTTGCATATTCAAGACCATAATAGGTCGACTAGACCTTTACCAACCCTACTTCTTGACTATGGAGTAGCTTGAATTTCTGATCCAATAAGCACATCAAATGAACTCAGAAGTCTCCTTCTTTCTCCACCTGAATCACATTCCAATCAATTACATGATTAACATTAGGTACATACTTTTTAAGAAAAGACACATGGAATACATTATGAATGTAGGTAGTGCAATCATGTATGCAATAGGGCCAATACTCACCAGGATTTCAAAGGGTCTATAATATCTTTCTGTAATATTTGGACAATTTTCCAATTTCAGTGAACTTCTCTTGGCCTTCACTTTGAAGAACACATGGTCACCCACTTTAAATTCTCTCTGAGTTCTTCCCTTATATGCATATATTTTCTGCCTATCTTGGGAAGTCTTTAAATTCTACTTTATCTTCACCATATGTTCTTCCATTTCCCTGAGAAACTTTGGTCCAACCACTGCTCTGTCTGTTGGGTTGTCCCAACTCACTAGTGTATTGCACTGCCTACCATACAAGGCCTCAAATCGACTCATCTTTAAATATTCCCGATACCCATTATTATAAGTAAATTCAACTAGATGTAGATAATATTCCCATTTTGATGGTTTATCCATCACATACATCCTCAACATATACTCAATCACTTGATTGAACCTCTTTTTTTGTCCATTTGATTTTAGATTATATGTTGTGCTAAAGTTTAGATTTGTCCCAAATCCTTTAAATAATTATTTCCACATATTTGATATAAATGTGGGATCTCCCTAAGAAACAATTTCCTTAGGCACACCATGAAGCCTTGAAATTTTCCTCATATAAATATCTGCAATGTTCGTTGCCTTATGAATTGGATTCACTAGAATGAAATGAGCAACTTTAGTGAGATTGTCCACCACCGCTATGATGGAATCATGCTGCTTCATTGTTCTGGGTATCTTGGTGATAAATTCAATTGTCACCACTTCCCTTTTCCACTCTGGAATGGGAAATGGATGTAGAAAACCAAATGGATGTTTGTGCTTAGCCTTTACCTTCTAACATTCAAGACATCTGGCTATATAATTAACCACCCCTTTCTTCATACATGGACAAAAATATTGGCTCTTGACAACTGCAATTGTTTTCTAGTAACCCGGGTGCCCGGCATAAGGCACATTATGCATCTCTCTGAGCACTATATTTTTCATCCCTTGATTTTTAGGTACATATAATCTACCCCTGTACATGAGGATTTCATCCTCTCTCAACTCATAATCTTCAATTTTGTGCTGCAAATTACCTTTCTGTAATTTTTCTTTTGTCTCCATATAATGCTGATATGATTTTGCAGCCTCCAAAATTCTGTCTTTTAAATCAGATTTATACATGCTAATGGATGTAGCATGCATCCCATGCACCCTCTTGATGAGTGCATCAACCACCTTGTTTTCCTTGCCTTTGATATGCATTATATCAAATTCATACTCACTGAGGAATTCCAACCATCTAGTTTGTCTGGCATTCAAATTTGGTTGTACAAACAAATATTTCAGACCACTATGGTATGTCCTCATCTCAAATATTCTTCCCATGAGGTAGTGTCTCCACATTTTCAAGGCATGAACTATGGATTCTAATTACAAATCATGAGTGACATAGTGTCTTTCATTCTCTTTTAACCTCCTTCACTCGTAGCATATCACATGTCCATTTTGAGAAAGACTCCACCAAGCCCTTCCTTGCATGCATCAATGCACACAATGAAATCTTCATTTGGATAAAAAATTCTCAAAATTGGTGCACTTGTCAATTAGTTCTTCAACTGTTGAAAACTCCTTTCACAATCATAGGTCCATTCAAATATCACACCCTTCTTTTGCAAGGAAGTGACTGGGTGTGCAATTTTTGAAAAACCTTCAATAAACCTTCTATAATAGCATGCAATCCCCGTGAATGACCTTACTTATAAGACATTCTTTGGGTTTGGATTTCCTTCAATGACTTTTATATTTTATGGATCCACTGTTATCCCTTCCTCTGAAATAATATGGCCCAAATAATGTATCTGCCTCTGATAAAATGAGCACTTGCTCAACTTGGCATACAATTGATGCTCCCTTAATACTTGTAGCACCATCCTCAAGTGTTGCTCATTTTATTTTTCAATTTTGGAGTAAATAATCATGTCATCCATGAATACAGTGATAGACTTATCCAAGTAATTTCTGACAATACCATTCATCAATCACATGAAGACAACTTGTGCATTTGGCAACCCAAATAGCACCACTGTAAAATCATAAAGGCCATACCTTTTTCTAAAGTATGTCTTGCTGATATCTTCTTCTTTAATTCTCACCCGATGATAGCTTGACCTAATGTCAATTTTGGAGAATATCTTTTCATCTTTCAGCTAATAAAAAATATCATCTATCCTTGGCAAAGGATACTTGTTATTTACTATCACCTTATTCAACTTCCTAAAGTCAATGCAAAGCCTCAAGGTTCCATCCTTCTTATTAAAAAATAACACTAGGGAACCCGAAGGGGAAAAACTTGGGAATATATATCCCTTCTTCAAAATATATTCAAGTTTCATTTTCAATTCCTTCAAATTTGGGGTACTCATCCTATAAGGAGTCTTGGACACTAGGGCTGCTCGAGGCATCAAATCTATAGAAAAATCAATATCTCTCTTGGGTGGAAACCTTGATATTTCTCTAAATACATCTTCAAACTCTTTTAGGACATCATAGTCTTATATTCTTGGCACTTTATCCTTAACTTCCTCTTCCATATGACGTGTATATATTTGGCATCCTTTCTTGAAGCTTTTCTTCAGCTGTAAGGATGAAACCTGTCTGATAGTTACTGCCCTTGGAATACTATGATTTTTTCTCAAGTTCCCATCTTCATCCAAGCAAGTAAATTTCTTGTTATAATAGTCTAGGATAGGACAACATGATGCTATTCCATCCAATCCATACCAATTACAAAATCATATGAACCCAAAGGTATGATATTCAAATCTTCCCTTGTGATGAGTCCATTCATGTCCATTGGACATTCCTTAACCAACTCATTAATTCTTCTTTTAGATAATGTAGCTAGATGAACCCACCAATATTTCCCAAGTTTTCTTCTTGAAAAATGAAATCTTTCCACCAATTTAGGATCTATAAAACTATGAATAGCTCACGAATCAATTAAAATAACAATAGGTTGATCATTGATCTTACCTTCCACTTCAATCATGTGGGATTGAAATTTGACTTTCTTGTTGTCTAGGGATGCATGGATCCTTGGCATGATTTTTCCCATTTACTCAACTGAATAAGCCTACCGTACATTGTGAACGGTATTCACTCTTTCACCTCTATGAGGGAAATCTTTGTACATGTGATCTCCCTCACAACCCCAACATTTAATAGGCTACTGCCTCATCCCCATCCCCAAATTTTATTACATTCTCGGCTCATTTGGAGTTGGATACCCCTAAGAATTATTTTTGAAGAATGGTGGCTTGTGCCCCTTCTTCATATGATCCATCTTACTTTTCTTCTTATCTTCCCAATCCTTTTGAAAAGTTGTTCTTCCTCTATGTTGATCATAGAGGCACTTGGTTCTCCTTATTGCTTCATCTAATGTATTTGGATCATCATACTGTATCTTATCATTGAATATTAAAGGTATCCCACTTACAAGCCTTTGAATTTTGACATGTTCATCCTTGATGAAGTCAACATACTTCAACAACTCTAAAAATATCATTTCATACTCATCAATGGTCATACTTCCAAGCCTGCGTTCAAAGAAATCCTTCATCTTCCTATCAAAATAAAACTTGGTCAAGTATTTCTTTTGAAAATTATTTTTCAATTGCCTCCAAGTGAGTTTCTTCTCCTCAATGTGTTGTACTTGCACAAGTTGGTCCCACCACATTTATGCTTTTCTCTTCAACTGGTAAATTGAAATTCTTCCTTATTCATGTGAGGAGTAATTATGTAACTGAAAATAATTCCTCATCCCGAATAACCAAGTCTTTGCATCCTCATCTTTCTTGTGCTCACCATCAAAGGTATGAGGCTCGATATTATTCATTTCTCCTTGTATTTCATCTACTCCAAACCCCCTCTTATGGTTTCGAACATGAGATAAGCTTGGACTACTCTATGCTCTTCTAACTGAATGCCTTGGTGAGTGATGATAGTGTCTACCTATACTTCTAGATTCTTCCCTTTTGGTATGAGTGTCAGTGTTTCATGGAAAACTGCACAGGAGATCTAGCTAAAGCAAGTACAAACAAATCTTATCAAGAAAGGAAGAGAGATTCAATATGGAAGAATGAGAAAATATATGCACAATACTCCAATGAGCTGATGATTGATACATATATCATTATCAATATGATACAATGAATGAGTGGAATACACTCATATATAGGGAAAAACATTCCATAATTAAGAAAAGAAATCAAGCAGTTAGCTTTCCTTAGGAATGCATGCATGCATAATAGTGATGGTAAAAATAGAAAGTCTAAAATAGAACTAGTCAGTTAACTCCCACTGAACTAGTGTGTCGAAAATAGAAATTTCTCCAACACCCCCCCTGAACATCACTATGGAGTAAAAAATGAGTCTCAGATACTATGCAATTTTAGGTACTCATGTACAATGAAACTAGTGAACACTGAATAAAAGTGAGGAAAGAGGGAAAACCACGTGGGAACAAACCCCCCCCTCAAAAGATAATGTATCAAAAGAAGAAAATGACAACTGCTAGGAAACTGTGTTCTTCAATGCAAGACAATCCCACAAAGTCCAGAACTTCTGCTCACTGAAAGTCTTCGTGAAGATATAGAAATATTTATGGATCTGATGAAGTCCTTTGGAAACTGGTTGAGCCTTGTACCTCTTGATCTTGTGGACCCATATGCACCTGAAAATATTACTTTCTGGTGGACGTAGAACCAGATTCCAAGTCTGGTTTTGTAGGAGTGAGTCATACTCCTTCTGCATGGCTGCTTTCCATAATGGATTTCCCACAACCCTATTGTAGTTCTGTGGATCAGTAGATTGAACCATATAGCAATGCATGGGCATCAAAGGTTTTGAAGCTGAAAGTACATGAGAAGGCTCCTCATGCTGAGATCGAGTCATCCTTGAATCCAATGGATTTCCTGCAAGGTTGCCTGCTTCCTAAAGTGTGGTCCATGCCTTCTTGGGCATCTGTTAAAGCTTCGACACTAGCTTCTTATCTGGCTGTACTACCTGCTTATTTCCATGTACATAATCTGAGTGTATGAAATCATCTATGATGTATGAAACTGATGGAAGAACAAGAGTATATGCATGTTGCACTAGAGGTGCATGCAAAGTACTCTCCTTATGTGTAAGTATAATAGAGGAGTCATCATCAGAAAACTTAGTAAATTTATACAACCTTGACTTGTGATCCACCTCACCAATTGCAATGATGGAATTGTCATGCATGTCAATTACTGAAACTGAATCTAATGTAAATTCAAACTTTTTACCTTTCTGAGCGATCTGATAAACTGAGAGCAGATTCATAGAAAGCTTTGGAACATGTAGAACATTCTCAAAAATTCCATTTTTGGAGTTCCACTCTCCCTTCTCCTGCTACTGCTACTGGAGTATGATCCCCTATGAGAATATGGGGTCTTGAGCATGGACTAAAGGAAGATAAAACTTCCTCTTTCGTTGCCATATGATGGGATGCACCATAATCTATAATCCATGAATCAGATGAGGAATTAATTGCAACCAGAGCATGATGATTACCTTTATTAGGAGAAAGATATTGTTCCTTCCGCTTCTTAACTCCCTCTGGAATGAAGTTTCCAAGGTTGTTCTATTGAAGTGTCTGTGCCATAAGATCGATCTGTTTATTCATGCATGAAGATTATTCATGATTCAGTTTATTGCAATAAGTGCACTGCTTTCCCTTCTTCTTCTTCTTGGAATCTGAAGAGTCTTTGGACCCTGAAGAATCATTAAAGGGTTTGGAATATCCCTCCTTCTTTGACTCTAGATGTAATAACCCCTTTCATTTTTTCTTCGATTTCTGATTATATGACTCTTTTCCATCATGCATGGTGAGTGCATGTGCTTTGGGATCTTTCATCAGGCCCATCTGTATGAGTTTTGTTTGCTCTTGTGTAAGAGACTCAATGAACTGATCCAACGTAGACATTTTCCAATTTGTTCCAAAAAGACATATGCCAGAATGGAAATTAGAGACATATACAACGTATTTTGGTTCTAGCTTGGCCAATATTGTTAGAATAAGTTGTTTCTCTTGTGTAGACTTATCAATACCACATTCACCCAAGCTCAATAACAAAGATTTAAATTTAGTAATTTTTTTTTGTATATTATCAAAAATTTTAGGGTCTAAGGTATTCAACTCTACCTCAAGCATATGACCTCGCATCATCCTGCTTTCCAAAGAGTCCTTCTAGGGTGGTCCAGATCTCATTTGGAGTCTTGCATGCAGAAACATTAAACCATATATCAGTGGATATTAACTCAAGAAGTAGTCATGTGGCCTCATCCTTACAATTCGCCCATCTCATCTTCTCAATCATTGATGTAGGTTCTGTATCTGTTGCCATCGTCAAATTATACAGTCCTTTCCTTCTGAGTTTGAACTCTGCCTTGGGCTTCCAATCAAAATAATTGTATGGTGTGAGTATTACCACCAAGTTTTATTGTATAATAGTTTTCCTTTCCATCTCTTCCACTGTTTCTAAGAACCCCTAAAATTTTACTCTCAATCTGCAAGTGAAAAATTAAGAAATTAAGAATTCGCATCAGTTTCAAGAGATGATATTACGACTTACTTTCTTAGAAAATGGTGAGGAATCTCGCCAAGCGGTTTAAAATCCACTTCCAAAATGGGTCGATCTACTTTCCATGCGGGCTGTTTCCTCAAAAACTTAATATTTTGGGAGCAATCACCGATGAAAGGTAAGGCCACAGATTCGTATCAGTTTCAGGAGGCTATCTTGTGGTTTACTTTATGAGAAAACGATGAATAATATCGCCAAACGGTTGAAAACCCACTTCCCAAATGGGTCGATTCACTTTCTTAATGGTCTGTTTCCTCAAAAACGTAATATTTTGGGAGGAATAACTCCTGAAAGGTACGACCACAGATTTAGCTTGTCGAAACCCCGATTTTCCTTATTCTTTGGCTTGTCTGGCTTGCTCCAAGAAGCATAGCTCTGATACCATGTCAGTGTGTTATCACTCCAGGAAACTCTCCTAGGATGTAAGTCAGAGATGCCCGGTAACTTAATCTTTTTGGAAACTATTTTCTCAATGATAGGTGTGGGTTTGGATCAAGATGAATATCTTAACCTCTGGATTGTATTCTCAAGACAATCTTAACTATATTCATGCAACACAAGGCCTTCAAGAGCTATTGTCAGATAGGTTTGTATAACAAATGGATAAGAAAACTAATCAGTTAACCAAAGCATACATAAACCATATATATGATGGGTCAACAAACTAGCCAAAGATGCTTATGATTCTTGCTTAACAATCAAAAGTAAGATGACAGTTACCATAGGATCATTAAACAGAGACAAAAGAACTAATTCCACTCATAGGCATAGACAAAGATGAAAAGAAGGTCTGACAGTAACAAATGAAAGAAGCTTGCAGGCTGATATGTTAAAGAAAATGTCTTTCATACAAAACAATAGAATATATAACTCAAAATCGAACCCCTTGGTGCTCCAAATGTCTTTGGATTTATAGCCTTACAAGATGAAATCTAGATCCTTGAAAGATGGATCAGATTTTCTAAAAATAGTCAAATCAAAATAGATACAACAAGTGTAGGATGAGATCCTATAAAAATGGATC
>SNQJ01S0015661.1:0-10415 GCA_010110895.2 Picea sitchensis | reverse complement strand
AATTTTATCTATCCATTTATGTTGTTCAGTAGTCAATGTTTTTTGTTGTAACAAATATTGTAGGCTATTGTGATCTGTACATATCAAGAACTTGCTTCCCAAGAGATATTGTCTCCATTTTGTTAATGCATGCATGATTGCAAGCATTTATTTATTGTATGTGGACTATAAGCATTCTTTTTTGCTTAGTTTCCTTCTTTCAAATTCTATTGGGTGTCCATATTGCATCAAGACTGCTCCGATCCCAAAACCTGAGGCATCACATTCAATTATGAAAGGTTTTGAAAAGTCATGTGTAGCTAACACGGGGGTTGTGGACATAATTTTCTTTAAATTTTCAAAACATTTTTCAGATTCTCCAGTCCATTGAAAGGAGTTTTTATTTAGGAGATTTGTTAGGGGGGCAGTTATATGAGCATAGTTTTTGACAAATATTTGATAGTATGCATCCAAGCCTAAAAATCATCTTAACTTAGATATACTCTTTGTCCTGGGCCATTCTGTTATTACTTTGATTTTATTTGGATCTACCTTGAATCCCTTTTTGGATATAATGTGACTAAGATACTCTACTTCCTCCTTGCCAAATGTACATTTTGACATTTTTGCATAGAATTGTTTTTTTTCTAGAATAGATAATACTTGTCCCAAATGATTGATTTGTTCCCTCCATGTTTTTCTATACACCAAAATGTCATCAAAGAAGACTAAGATATATTTTATGAGGTGTGGATGAAATAGTTCATTCATAGTTGCTTGGAAGGTAGGAGGGAAGTTAGTTATCCCAAAGGGCATCACCTTGAATTTTTAGTGTCCTTCGTGAGTCTAGAAAGCGTTCTTGGGTACATCTTCTAATCTTACCCTAATCTGGTAATATCCTGATCTCAAGTCAAGTTTTGAAAAAAATCTGGCTCCATGAAGTTCAACCAACATTTTGTCGATGAAAGGAATGGGGAATTTACTCTTGATTGTTATATTGTTAAGCCCACGATAATATATGCATAATCTGAAGGAACCATCTTTATTTCGTACTAATACAACTGGGGATGCATATGGGCTTATACTTTTTGTGATAACACCACATTTTAACAAGTCTTGGACTAATCTTTATATTTATGTTTTATGATGATGGGGGTATCTGTATGGTATAACCTTGAATGGACTTGATCCTGGTTTAACTTCAATTATATGTTCAATTCTTCTTTGTGGTGGTAATTCCATGGGGAGGTCTTGAAAAACCTTATTGTGTTATCGAATTAGATCTTGGATTTCTGAATTTTTAGAGTCATGTTCTGGTTCTTGTATTTCCATTTGGTGGCATTGGATAAAATAGGCAGTTGCTCCTTTCTGGATCAGTTTTTCCATCTGTTGGGATGATACAACTTGTGTTTGGGGAGGTTGAAACCCATATAATTTACATGTTTTCCCTTGCCATTTGAATTTGATGAAATTTTCTTGATGACTGACTGAGTATGTGCCTAAATTTTGCAACCATTGGACTCCTAAAACCACATCTACTCCCAGGGGTATGGTGTAAAATTCGGATTCGAAATTGAAATCTTGAATTTGGAGTTTCACCTTATGGAATTTTCCTACGTTTTTTATTTTTATTACCATCTGCAACCATCACCTTCATGTCTGGGACCGGATATACAAATAATTTGAGGTTCCTTGCAACATTGATGTCGATAAAGTTGTGCATACTTCCTATGTCAATTAATACTGTGACGTTATATTTTTTATGTGTCCTTTTAATTTGAGTGTTTGTGGTTGTCTAATGCATGTGATGGTTGCTAATGATATTCTTGGTGTATCATTACCCATGATATTTGACACGTCATTTTGGTTGTTTTATGTTTCTTTAGTTACTGATTCTTTTGAATCTGATTCATCGTTGTTTTCTGCTTGACAAGTATATAATTTTTTTGAATTGTCTTCTATGTGACACCTATGTCCTTGGTCCCATTTTTCTCCACAAATTTACATTTGCCATCTCTTATTATTTGGTTATCCAAACTTCTTCTATTATCTTCTCATAAGTTGGGTGGTATATATTTTTCAGTTTCTGTATTTTTGTTTTGAGTTATGTTTCTTCTTGAATAAAACTTGTTGAATCTTGATTGGCCTTGTATCTTTTCTTTTGTTGCTTTTGTCGTGCATCTTGTTATTTCAAAAGTTGTGACCTCATGCAATTTTAACTCATCTTGGATATGTGGCTTGAGACCACCTATGCAATACTGGAGTAATTGATTATCAGATAATCCAAATACTTAGGTGGCAAGGACTTCCCATTGGTGTGTAAATTCATCTACACTGCCTTTTTGTTGTAACCTAGTGAGTTTTGAGAAAAAATATTGCTCTGAAATGCCCTAGAATCTTTTTTAAAAAATCATTTTTGAAGGAGTTCCAAGTGTATGATTGGATTATTCCTTTCCACCATAAGTACCCATTGTATGCAATGCCTTCGAGGTACATGGATTCATAATTAACCTTTTCTTCATCGATTGTAATATTATATATATGGAAATATTCTTCAGTTTTGTTAAACCAAGCTATGCATTGGCTATCGCCTCCATTGTATTTTGATAGTTCAATTTTGGCTTTGGGAGGATAAATCATTAAGGGTTGATATTTTGATATAGGTTGGGAATTTGAATTGTAGAGAGGTGGTGGTGGTGATGTGTTATATGTTCTTGAGTCACTTGGCTGTGATTGGGCGGATTGTTGGTGCCCTTGACCTTTTATTAGTTTTAAAAGCTCATTATGATTTTCTTCCTGATGTTGTGTTATTAGAACCAGACTTTGTTGCAAATCATATTTTATTTCTCTTTTAAATTTTCCCAAACCTCGTTGTAGGTTAACCCCGAGTTCTTGAAAAATATCGTCTTTAAGATCTTGTTTTAGAGTTCCCATGCCTTTTCGTAATTTAATGTGTCGGGGGATGTCGGGAAAATTATGTCGATCGGTGTGGTCAGGGCGGACAAATAGGGGTCATCGAGGTGGTGACGTAACTTGTGGGGGGTCTGTCGGGTTAGTGGGGGTCTTGTGGGGGGTTGGGGGAATGTGGGACTGGAGGACAGGTCACGAGGGGGATGCGAGGGAGTTCATTTGGTGGGACAGGATGCAGGACATATCTGCGAGGAGGATGATTGGGTCGAGAAGATTGGAGGGTGTGAAAACATTGTGGGGAGTATGGGCAGGCGGATGGGGACAAATGGGGGGGAGGGACAGTGTGTGGTGGATGTGGAGTATGGTCGAGGGTGGAAAGTTGTGGAGTATGGTCAGGTGGCAGTTGTGTTTGCAAGTGTTGGTTCTGCGGTGGGGCTGTGGGGGTTACAGGGGAAGGGGTTATGAATGTTACGGGGAAACATGGGTTATAAAATAGAGGAAGGGGTCATGGGGGTTAGAAATAGGAATAGGAACGTGGGGATAGGGTGATTTTTATGTAAGGGAGAGGGATGGGGTTGAGTGAGGGAATTGAAAACGGAAATAAGGTCAGGGATAGTGAATTGACAGTGGATGTGGAACAAAGCTCTGATACCACTGTTACAAAAAAATGAGGAGCTACAGAAATGAAATAATATATGTATTGAATAATGAATAAAATATGATGATTACAATTGAGAAATGAGGGCTCGTTGTTACAAAAAAACGAGGAGCTACAGAAATGAAATAATATATGTATTGAATAATGAATAAAATATGATGATTACAATTGAGAAATGAGGGCTCGCTTATATACCCACACAGGGGCGTCCATAACCAATAGCCATGTTTTTTCATTATTAATAATTACTTATTAATTATCATTTAATTGTTATATTTATTAATATATTATTTATGTGTATTTTTATGTTCACAATAGAGAGGAAAAGCTATAAATATTGAGATGATGAAGAAGTGACTTCCAGTGCCAAAAAATGTTTTAAATTCAAATAAATCACTTTTTGGAGTAAAAAAGATTTAATAAACTAATAAAGTGATTTTAGATAAAATACTAAAGACTGATTAAAAAGACACTTGAAGGAAAAAAAGGAAAATGGGTATAAAAGTACAATGAGAGCTCATTCTCTGATTATGATTGATGGTTATACAAAATTGGTTTGGAGAGAGATCTTGTGGATTTTCTTTGGGTTTTGGAGAAAAACCCTTGTTGAGAATTAGTTTTGGTGGTGAAAGATTCCACCCTAGTTGATTGGTAGGGGGAATCACTCATATTTCTCCCTTGGATTCACTATAGAATAAATATCCATCATTTTCACTAAGTTTTGTGGTTATTTGCAGGAGTTTATTGGGTGTTGTGAGGGCCATTTCATTTTAGGGTTTATGAACCACTTTCTCTTGGACAATATTATCATTTGCAGGTCATGTGGGTGGAAGAAAGAGGCTAGATAAATTATATGCAATCATGGGGTTTCAAGAAGAGGGTCATAGCATGTTTGTATCTTGTGGCATCCTTGAGGAAGGTAGTATTTATCATTACATCTTGTATAACCTTGGAGACAGAGATCGCCCCCATGGTTTCAGGTTGTGGAAACTCAACCAAAAGGTTGTAACATCCATTAAGAGAAGACCACATTACTGTGGAATCTTGTGAGCATCTCAAGAAGAGACCGAGTTCACATTTTTTTTTTTCGTGGGGTTTATTATGCAAATCGTTGGGTAGACAGGGGGTTGTTCTAGCACTTGTATCATTTCCAATACTCACAGTTCTTCCCTTCAACAGTCTGTGTCATCATTTGTTGATTTGGGTTCTTCATAAGTGGTTGATCCAGTGTTCAGTCTGTGGCTACAGCAAGAGTATATTTGGATATGAAGCAAGTGAGTAAAACCATTGTATTTTTTTATGTCTAAAGTGTTTTTATAGGTCATAAAATAAGCAAACATTTCAGAGAGAATTTGTTGGGTTATGTCATGTTGGGGTTTGATTGTATTGGCAGATTTCTTGTTGTTGTTACAGCTGGGTAATAAATTGTTGTCATTTGCAAATCACATGTAAAATATGGTCTTGACATTATATGCAATAAAAACCTTTATGTTTTCCAAATCAATGATGTGTCTATGTGAATTGTTTGATGGAAGGATTGAACCAAACTTGAACTATAACACACCAACAATTAGTACAAAAAAAATCAGCAAACACATAAACATAAACAATAGCAGAAAAATGGTTTTTACAGTGGGTCTTTACCATGTTAGTAAAGTGTTTGACATAATTCATGAACCAACAATACACTAAAAATACAACAACAATAAGGAAAGGGTTATTACAATGGTATCAGAGCATACTGTGAAAGTGTTTGACAACATTCTTGAACGAAGAAAACATCAAATACATATTATTAGTCCAAGATGGGATATTACAATGGTAGAAGAGTTGTGCATACTTCTAGCCTGAGGGGAAATTATTGAAATATGAAGACAATTCAGGAACACTTGGAAGAATTATTACAACTTTATTAATAACATCAGAAGAATATAACAAAATTGTCAGAGCATCGTGAGAGGTTGGAGCATTACTTGTCATCTAGGAAGAAGAAGGAGACATTCAAATCTGAAATGTGAGGTGACGTGGATGCCACATCTCATGAGGGAAGTTTGACAAAACCCAAGGATGACTTCTTGGAATTTCATGCATCTACTCATGTTGAGGAGGTATGCAATGAGGTTGAAAAAACAACAGTCTCCAATATATCGTTAGAAGATTCCTATGAGGATGATAACACCGGTACATGTGATGGAAAGGTTGAGAGTACATATGATTATTATGATGACTATGATGATATTTGTTTGGAACATTCTTCATAGTCCACAGCATATATTCAATCATCTATGGAAGCCATAACACATGAGGATGTTAGTGATACTCAATATTTGAGGGAGGAGACTCTTGGGATGGTCAAGCACGAGGAGCATTTAGATTTGCAAGGGCTTGAAGAGAGGTATGATTTGGAAATTTCTAGTTATACCTATATTTTTCATCATGGGGATCATGAGGCACCTTTTTTGGAGATCCCAATGAAGGCTCAAGTCATAACTACATATGATATAGTTGAGCATATACCTTGTGGACCAGCCAACATGGAAGCTTATGCATTCGTTGATTGGGGGAATGGGTATATTATAGATGTGGATGCATCAATTTGGGATCTAGGTTTAGATGACACTAGTAGAATGAGTGAATAGAATAAGATTGAGGGGGATAAAAATGATACAATGGTACAAAGTGGTATGCAATGATATGCAGTGGTGATGCAGAGATTGTTATTGATAATTTGTGTGAGGAGGAAATGGATTCTTGTGAGGAAAATATGTTGGGTCATAATGGTGTCCCATCCTTTTTTTCTTGAGGATTATATGGTGAGGTATGCTCATCAATTTTATTCCATACCACATATGCATGACCAAGCATTTGGAGAGATTCCTCCAAAGAGACCCCCTAACATAGGCTTTGAGCATACCATTGAGTTTGGTTTACCCATGATTGATGAGTTGATGGATAAGTTTCATGTTGTAGTATACCTTTCTGCGATTGACTTGTGTTCAAGGCATATTCAGATAAATATGAAAGGGAAGGGTGTGTGGGTACATCAGGATAAGATTCATGTCATATGGGATTGGCTCACAGAGATTTCAGTTGATTGGAAGTCCCACCTCCTGGTGGAATATTCCAAGAATAGGTTTGCTTGTAAATTGATGGAGGGTCACATTCAAGATGATAGGTACAGAGTGGTGTATGACATTATATAATACATATATCACATACATTTTCTCCATAAGTCCCCACTTAGGGAGAATATCATGAGGGCTATGCATGATCCACCTTTGGTTAGGAATTCTGGGTACTTCAAAACTTATCGACATATCAGAGAGAGGTTCTCATGGAAAGGCCTCAAGGGTGATGTATTGTGGTATGCAAGGGAGTGTATGAATTATCAGTAGAACAAGTCAAAGAATACTCACCATGAAGGATTGTTGCAGCCTATACTCATTCCAGTTCAAGAGTGGGAGAGTGTGTCGATGGATTTCATCACAGGTCTACTGGAATTGCATGTCAGGGATTTCTTTTATATAGTTTCTGATCGGTTGACCGAGTTCACACATTTAGTCATGATTTCCTTAAAGTACGAGGCACCGCAGGTGGCAGAGTTTTTTTTCAGGGAGGTGTCTAGACTCCATGGGTTTTCTGAGCACATTTTCAGTGATCGGGACAGTGGATTACTCAGTGCATTTTGGCTAGAGCAGTGCATATTAGCAGGCACAGAGTTTATTTCTAGTACCTTGTTTTCACCAAATGGGTGCATACAAAAAAAGGAATCAAAGACTTGGATTATTTGGATTCCCATGGTTATTAGTATGGCATAGTGGGAGTCAATAAGTATTGGGGAAAGTTGACTTCTAGCTTGGTTGTGGGATCTAAGAAGTCATTTGATTTGTAGATCACTTCAAAGTTTGATATTGGTTGGCAGAGTTGTGATAGTGATCGGTCAATTTCATTTTTGGACTGTCATGAGAGGAGATGTTGAGATTTATTCTATAGAGAGGGATAGATTTTTCTTTGTTGATACCCATGATCGAGTCCATCAGTGGATTTGCAGACTCTGACTTCACTTATATGCCTTGGCAGGATATGATTCATGGTAGTGGGTTTATTCCTTATAGGTATTTCATTTTGGGGTTCCAAGAGAGGATAATAAAAGACTTGTCTTATTTGTATTCCCATGGTAATCAGTATGGAATAGTGGGAGTCAGTATGTATTGGGGATGGTGGAATTATAACTTGGTTGTGGGATCCGGGAAGTCGTCTGATTTATAGATCACTTCAAAGTTTGATATTGGTTGGAAGAGTTGTGACATTGATTGGTCTGTTTCTTTTTTGGATTGTCATGAGAGGACATGCTGAGACTTATTCTATAGGGCGAAACATATTTTCTTTTATGATTTTCCAATATTGGATTTGTAGACTTTGACTTCACTTAGATGCTGAGACTTATTCTATAGGGCGGGACATATTTTCTTTTATGATTGTCCAACAGTGGATTTGTAGACTTTGACTTCACTTAGATTCCTTGGTAGGATATGATTCATGGTAGTGGGTTTATTCCTTACAAGTATTTCATTTTGGGGTTCCAGGAGAGGAGAATGCACTTTGGGCATGATAGGCAAACATTTATGATTAGAGTGGCACAACATCAACATGGTGGTTCATTTCTGAGATTAATTTGGAATCCTCGGATTACATTGTTTGGAATTTCAATAATTGATAGAGATGATGGATTCAATCCTTACTTTCAGGAGTTTTATCTTATGGTGCATTGGGTTGGTTCCATATAAGATCCATTCTCTGAGGGGTTGATTGAGTTTTTGCAGTACATGATTGATCTACCTAACGGAAGTATTTAGGTGGCCTTTTGTGTTAGTACCTTGCAAGACATTGCTTTGAGCAGAGGGTGCTTCACATCTTCTAGGTTGGTTTGGGACCCTGGGATCATTCTCAGTTCCAGATTGGTTCAGCTTATTGATCATAGGGTTGTGATGGAATTGATTGAGGACAAGCAATCTTTGGTAAGGGAGGATTGTAATGTCCTCATTTTCGGATTTTGTTGCTCTACAGTTGGAGATGACTTTATTTGTATGTGTCATCCTGATCAAAGGGGTAATTGTATATTAACAATGAGCTTAATGGGTTTAGAGGAGTTATATGATTCTTTTGGAGGTCGGCTTATCATCTTTCATCATCAAGATCACTCTTGCACAGTTAGATTTTGATTATGATGCATTTCAATTATTCATGTAATTCAAGAGTATTATTGAGCATCATTTAATGGATTTCACCAAGGTTGTCATTTTGATAAATTATCTAAGAGGGGAACCTTAGTGTAATATCTCATTGGAACCAGGAGTAAAATCTCTAAATATTGAGATGATGAAAAAGTGACTTCCAGTGCCCAGAAATGCTTTAAAGTCAAATAAATCGCTTTTTTGAGTAAAAAGGTTTAATAAATTAATAAAGTGATTTTAGAGAAAATACTAAAGATTGATTAAAAAGTCACTTGAAGGGAAAAAAAGAAAAAGGGGTATAAAAGTATAATGAGAGCTCATTCTCTCATTATTATTCATGATTATACAAAATTGTTTTGGAGAGAGCTCTTGTGTATTTTCTTGGGGTTTTGGAGAAAAACCCTTGTTGACAATTGGTTTTGGTGGTGAAAAATTCCACCCTAGTTGATTGGTAGGAGGAATCACTCAGATTTCTTTCTTGGATTCATTGCAGAAGAAAGATCCATCATTTTTTCTAGGTTATGTGGTTATTTACAAGAGTTTATTAGGTGTTGTGAGGGCCATTTCATTTCAGGGTTTGTGGACCACTTTCTCTTGGACAGTCTTATCATTTGCATGTCATGTGGGTGGAAGAAAGAGGCTAGATTAATTATCTGTAGTCATGGGGTTTCAAGAAGAGGGTCATGTCCTATTTTTATCTTTTGGAAGACTTGAGGAAGGTTGTATTTATCATTACATTTTGTATAGACTTGGAGACAGATATCACCCCCACATTTTCAGGTTGTGGAAACTCAACAAAAAGGTTGTAACAGCCATTAAGAGAGAACCGCACTATTTTGGAAGCTCGTGAGCATCTCAAGAAGAGATCGATTTAACCCTTTTATTGTTCATGGGGTTTATTATGAAAATCGTTGGGTGGACAGAGGGTTGTTCTGGCACTTATATCGTTGCCAACACTCAAATTTGTTCCCTTCAACAATCCATGCTATCATTTTTTTATTTTGATGCTTCAGAAGGGGTTGATCTAGTGTTCATTTTGTAGCTACAGTAAGAGTATCTTCATATCTAAATCAAGTGATTAAAACCATTATATTTGTTGTTGATTAAAGTGTTTTTACAAGTCATAAAATAAGAAAACATTTCAGATAGTATTTGTTGGGTTATGTCATGTTGGGGTTTGATTTTATTGGAAAATTTCTTGATGTTGTTACAGGTGGGTAATAAATAGTTTTCATTTGAAAATCACATGTAAAATATGGTCTTGACTTTATATGCAATAAAACCCTTTATGTTTTCCAAATATATGATGTGTCTATGTGAACTATTTGATGGAAGGCTTGAACCAAACGAGAACTAAAACAAACCAACAATTAGTACAAAACAAATCATCAAACGCATAATCATAAACAACAATAGAAAAAGGGTTTTTACAGTGGGTCTTTACCATGTCAGCAAAGTGTTTGACATAAGTCATGAGCCAACAATACATTAAAAATACAACTACAATCAGGAAAGGGTTATTACAGTGGTATTAGAGCATACTATGAAAGTGCTTGACAATATCCTTGAACCAAGAAAACATAAAATACATATCATTAGTCTAAGAGGGGATATTACAAAACATCAGAGAAAGA
>SNQJ01S0015660.1:133760-149869 GCA_010110895.2 Picea sitchensis | reverse complement strand
AAATAAGGTGGACAATAAGACACTAATATAACCTCATTTTTAGTATTCAACCATTTAACCATAGAGAATCAATATGCATCAAAGTACTTATTTTGAGTGATAATTGTTGTGATGTTAAGAGGTACTTAATTAATGCTCAAGATGATTTAAAATATATTTTTATAAATTTTATTATCATATTAAAAAAAAATTAATATTTTTTTTAAATGAATAATTATATTTTAATTAATTTTTTAGATTTTAATTTTCTTATTTTATAAAATATATATATATATATATAAACCTACTTATGATAAATTGTGGAGCAAAGAGAAATGCAGAGAGAAAAGAATAGAACAATATATTGAAATGTATGAAGAAGTACATAACTCAGAATATAGAAAACAATGTAAGATGGTTGAGCTATATATGCTCAAGCAAGACAAGAATAGAAAGTACAACTGTCCAGTACAGCTGGCAGTGTACGGTCATACTGTTGAGGGTACAATATATTTAACACATAAAAATCCCATTTATGATAAATTGTGGAGCAAAGAGAAATGCGAGAGAAAAGAATAGAACAATATATTGAAATGTATGGAAGAAGTACATAACTCAATATAGAAAAAATAATAAGATGGTTGAGCTTGCTATATGCTTTTGCTAAGATAAGAATAGAAAGTGTTAACCGTCCAAAGATAAATTGGCAAGCAGAATGGTCATACTGCTGAGGGTACAATATATTTAACACTCAATCTTTAGACTCAATACATAATCAACAAAGATCAATTATGCTCTATGTCATTCTCTCCTCTGGAAGTCAAAAAACTAACTTTCCTAGTGTGGTTGGTGGAAGTGATATCAGCAAGTTTCATCCCCGAGAACTATAAAATTTGTAGTGCATTATCCTCATTATTGATTAGCTCTGCATGTGATGAAATGAAACTGGTGTCATGTGTTTATTTTTCTTTGGTGGAAATACATGGTTCTGATAATGTAATTGTCGGATGCTGGTCACAGAAAATTAGGAGTTGGATCCTTTTCTCTGCTTGTGACATGTCTTCAATAATTTTCCTCACCAATACAGCCTTGACAAGCTGAGGTAGCAAAATGGCATACTCAGCTTCCAAGGTAAGATATTGATACACCTATCATTTCTTCGATGCCCAAGAAATGTGTCTGGGTGCCTGCTGGAAAACATATCCCGGCTGTGCTTCTTCTTGGCCATTCATAGGGTCAAGAAGTCACTTGACTGTAAATGTAGTTGATTACAATCTAGGATGTAGTGTACCATAAACCAAAATGTAGTGTCCCTACTACATATCTCTAAAATCTGTTTTGTCATTTCCTTTCCAGCTAGGAATCCTTAAGTATTCCATGAATCCTGAAAACAAGGCTTGTCAGATACATGATGTCCACCGGGCCTAGCTGTCAGGAAGATACAAATAAACCCGCCAACTAAACTTTGGTAGAAAATGAATCCATCAGGGACTTCTATCATTCTGCTTAATTTTGAAAGCAGCAGTATGGTGGTTTCACAGGGATTGCACTCTTCCATGTTAAAACTGCTTGGAGCATTGCCCACATACTTTGGTCAGATGTGACAAATATGCCTTTCAATGATTGGTCAACCTCAATCCTCTAAAAATATTTCATTATGCCAAGATCTCATTATCCTAAACTCGGGGACAGATGGCATGTTTGAAACTGTGAATTTAGATTTCGTGGTCCATGCGTCACTCACATATAAATACAATTGTACCATGCTGATCTTCTTTTTTGGTATAAAGTGGTTGGCTCATTTTGACTTCGCTGAAGCCACTTTGATCAGAGGGTGTCACTCACTGCATTCAAGCTCTTGGATCTTTTTTTAAGCCATACAAGTATTTCTTCAGCCGATATACTTTGGCTTGTTTCTCTTGGACTTCAAATCCAGTGGTTGATTGACATAAACTTCTTCTTCAAAAAAACCATTTTAGGAATGCCTAATTTTGATATCCCATTTGCAACTTGCCATTTGTAGGCTGTGACGCTTACACAATGGAAGTCCTTGGACAGTGTCTAGACCCAGCATCGGAGCAAAAGGTTCTACCCATAATCAATACCTGGTTAAGCTGTGGAGAATCCTTTGGGCAACAAGTCCTGGCTCTCTGCGGCTTCTTCTAACTGGTCTCCTTTTCATCAGCTCAATTTTGTAAACTCACTTGACACTAATACTCTTTTTGTGTCTTGTGCAAATCAACAAGATCCCATGTCTCTTTCTTCTCAATTTGATGGGATTTCACTTCTCTCTTTTTGGTTCATGACTTTGAACCCAATGTGGCTCCTTAACTACTTCTTTAAAGGATGTAGTTTGACATGATATTAAAGAAAAAAGATTATGTTCCTCAAAGTCATCCAACTGCTGATGGATTTCTCTCAAATTTCGAATTCTCCGATTCGTATGGTTCCTAGGAATGATTCTCCTCTCATTAGAAGCTAAGTTATCCCGCGGATATCCTGCTGTCCTTTGTACCTCAGAGGCCTCTAAGAGAAGTTTGTGGTAATTTGTTTGTTCCTCAATTTTGCGTTTCTTTAACTTTGGCAAGAAAAGGATTTTGACCTCCAATTTTGTTGGCTCAATCATCCCCTAATTGGTTTTCCAAAAATTGTATATCTCCGCTGAGAATTAACTTCTGAGGATTGATCAAGCCCGTAGGGTTTGATGTTCTAATCGCATCCAAAGTTGAAAATAGCATTTTCACTCTGGCCATCGCTTCTTCCTTAATCTGTATATGTGCATATGCTATGCATCCAAAATGTCCTTAGATGAGCTTTGGCATTGAGCTTTGTCCTATTTCCATGCTTCTTGGGGAACTTTCATCCAGTCTGCTTGGTGATATGTCTGAAGATAAACTGAAAGTAGCTGCTACCGCTTTCCGCAAACCAAAAATATTTGATGTATATTCTCTTTGAGAAGTTATCTTCGCGCTATATTCAGTTGATGGTCCTGATTTTTTCTTTCAATTCTATCTCACCAAGTGGAGTATAATTCCTGTTGTTGCTTGCATGATGATGCCTGAGATTTGGTAGAAATTCTGCAAATCCTTCCGGATTTGTATTCTCCTCCCTCCTCATTCCGAATTTCGAAAGTGCTTTCGATGTATTTGGCCAATTGCTTTTCTGTTTTTGCCTTGAATTCTTTGAATCTTGTAAATGTTTTAGGGATCGGTGGTTCCCGAGAAAAATAGATCCATATTTCAATAAACTCTTATCAATAAACGCTAGAAAGTAAAAACTACCACCTATTGACTCTTTTTGCATTTGTCCACATAGGTCATTGTGAACTAGTTCTCGATATGTTGTTTGGCTTGTTTGGAAGATTGTGGAAAATTGGTTCTCTTGTGTTTTCCAAGCATGCAAGACTCCACATGGGGAATTTTTCTCTTTAAAAATAGGTAGACCTTGACCATGGAGTTTTTCGAAGAAGACTTAGACTCTGAAAAACTCCATGGTCAAAGGTAGATGTCCAAATCTTGTATGCTAAATCCATTGATTCATTCATGGTTGGATGCGCCTGGTGTATAAGGTTGATCTTATATTTGGTACTCCGAGGGTGGGCGGGAAACATCTCATTTTGGAGTCATAAGATTTCTAAATCAATTTCTCTCCGTTGGGTTTTCTATCATAGGGATTTTATAAGATGCTCCTCAAAAAGTACCTTATATCAATGTTCAATGATCTGTCCTACACTTAATGTGTTATGTTTTAAGTCTAGAACATGATAGACATTACATGTCTTTATTTACATTCTTTTTAGTAAGAATAGGTCAGCCTCTTTCCTTGAACTTTGACTAAAATGGATCATTCTGTAATATCGAGGAAATTCGAAGAATCAAGGCATGGTAATTCTTTGTTACCTCGTCATGATTGCTGTAATCCATCAGCCCAAAGCAAATAGAGATCTTTAGGTTGTTGTTCAGTTTTGTGGCATGAGAGAAATATACCTCTTGAGGTGTATCCTGTATGATTTGACACATGTACTCTACCTGAGCCGATCCGGCCTCGGCTTCTTCCTGCGCGAATTGCATTCATAGTGCCCATAATTTTGTAGTAATAGCATTGTATACTTCATTTCTCATTTGATCTTCTCCCACTTTGACTGAAATTCCTCAGATGTTGGATATTGTTGGTGATTCTTTGACCTTTGGAAATCTTGGATTTGATATATCAAGTTGGTTCCGTTTCCTCCACCTGTGATGAGGGGTTACCTTGATTGTCTCTTCCTCCGCCTTTCCCTCTTCTCAATGAGGAACTGAGTTTGGAAGGCATTTGAGATTGACTCCACTGCTGCGGAGATGTAGTCTAGTTTCATGTGTCAATAGAGAACCAATTAGTTCATCCGTTGAAAAAACTTGACAGATCCTTGAATCAAGGATCTGTCAGGTCAGTTATAACCATTTCAAATTTCCGGTAACCGAATCCTTTCAACAATTCGTTGATCGCTGATGGTTTCTACCTAATCACCCGATCCGGTTCACTATTCCGGCGACTCGTCATGAATCGATTCATCGCTTCATCATTATCCGAGTCTCGACCAGTCCTACAAGGACTTAGTCGAATCGTTTTTACCTATCATTGCCTTGGTAGGATATCGAGGATGTCCCCGGCCCGTTGGGCATCAATGGATTTCTTTAGAAAATCGAATTTATCCATGCATCAGATCCAGACTCTTTGTTTCTCTTTAGTCCTTTATTGCTTGAGAAATTCTCCGGTATCGGTCATGGCGTTGAGGGCATTGATCCGGGTTCCACATATCCAAGATCCATGGGTTCCGCGACTTCCAGTTTGCAGTGGAACGAATTTTATCCTCAAGAGAGACCAAACTCAGTTCCTTAAGAATCGGACTCGAGTTGGCCGATCATTAGTCGACGCATTTAAAAAATGTTGAAAAATAGAGGGAAAATCTTCGACGCATTCCGCCGATCCTTAATCATTGATTTGTCGATTAGCCCGATGGTTTATCGGGCTTTGAATTGGCCTCAGTCCCCTTTGTATCGATCTATGCCTTGAATGTTGGCGTTTATGGGCTTTCTCCTCTGCCTTTGTCTTCAAAACGTCGAAACGCTGAAAGACGCCTTTGATCTCAACCGATCTGACGGATATCGCTGACCGGACGCCGACCGTATGTCGAGGTTCTCTCATTCCTCGATCTGCTGATCACGATTTTCCTCGATGATACCGTCTTGTTCGGACTTTTCCCGGATATTTCGATCATGACGTCCTCAACCGATGGATTCGCCGCGGATCCCTTCGCCGATTCGCTGGTATCTTTTATGTCCCGGACTCCATTATTCCATCGCCCACGACGGTCGAACTCCGGTGCCGATGGAAGTCGCTGATCGTAGACTTCCTCAAATCTTCATCTCCCCATCAACTCAACATTTATCACCTAGATTTGGCGCCTGTGATTCACCGAAGTAAACCCGGATGGACTTGTTCCTCGCTCTGGCGATTCCAATCCCGACATATGTCGATGGTCTCTTCCTCGATCTTTCTCCGGAGTCCCCAGATTTTGCCCACGCCCTGAAAGATGGACGGTCCCGATCACCGATATCGCTACTTCATGCTCCAAATCTCTGTTAATGTGAAACCCCGAATGATGATATGCCGATACGCCATTACGATGTTCGCCACGGTTCCGGGATAAGCTTCTGACGGCATGATCTTATCGCCATATCAATGATCGATTTAGCGAGCGCCATGGAGGGTCCCGCTGTAATGGTCTTGAAACCCCAACCCGGAATGCCGTATATGACCCATGCGCTGATCCGCCGCACCAACCGAAATGGACGGCCAGGATCGGTTTCGATTCGGATTTCGCCATTCCCGCGATCGTGAGTTTTGAGAGTGATCTTTCGTCATCTTAACCCATCCTGATTTGCTGGCTGGAATAGGATCCGCCACGCGGTCTTGATGGATCGGCCAAGATGACGCCGGTGATTCCCCACGACTTATGTTTCCAAACCATGTGCATCCCCAGGAGGGCTTAAACCCCAAAGGCACTCTGTTGATCCAACGCGTATCGCCTCAAGATCCGACGGTCAATCGCTATCACCACACCTCAACCTTCCGGACCGCCCCACCGGATCCGTCACGACGACCGGCGTACGCGAATGGCGTGAGCCTGACGTGGATCTTCCCGACCTAACGGAATTTCTTTAAGGAAGAAAAGATTCTCCGGAATCTTTCAAAGATTTGAAAGAATTTCACACCTTCGCTCACTTCTTCAATCTTAATAATGTGATGTGAGGGAAATTCTCAGTTCTTTAAAATTTCTCGCCCTCCCGGGCTTTCTTCTTCGTCAATCTTTGACGATTCTTCAAAAGATTATAAAATCTTTAGGGTTTCTTCTTCCTCGCTCTCATCTGTGATCTTTTGAGTGTTGTATCGGTTCCGCCTCCGCAAGCTCTTTACTTACTCCATCTTTAAAGAGTAGTGCATACCTTCCAAGCCTTGTGAAAAGACCGCGGTTGCGGTGCCTCACATCCGTGAGGCTTTATGCTCGCGGAGGATCGAAAGGTTCTCAATCGTGGAAGAGGCTTATCATCAAGCTCTAATACGATAAAATTGTGGAGCAAAGAGAAATGCGTAGAGAAAAGAATTATAATGTGGGATATTGAAAATGTATGTAAGGCATGTTAACTGTAATATAGAAAACCATGTAAGATGGTTGGAGCTATATATTCTCAAGCAAGAAAAAATTAGAAAGTACAACTGTCAAGTAAAGCTGGCAGTGTACGGTCATACAATTGAGGGTACAATATATTTAAATAACTTATAATCCAAAATTCATTTTATCTCCCTTCATAAAACTACAATTATTTCCTACAAGTGCAACTCTTCTACTTTAAACAAAAATAATCCAAGAAAACTAATCCGGCCAAGACTATAGGATTTTGATCTAATGCGTCATAATATGAACACTATTTATAAGCATAGGTTGGGGTATCTCATTCATATATATATTAAAACGTAATTAAAGCATCCTGTGAAGATTGGAATCTTACCAGATTTGTGTAAGATGGATTTGTTGTGCCGAAGAATTTGGAGCATTGTCATCGCACTAAAGCCGTAAGTGTCCATGCATGAGGTGGATTTCGAAAGCAGACCGTACTTGCCGCAAATTCCTCGACGGTCCGTGAGCACGTCTTTCTTAAAGAACAACGTCTGCTCGGTGGAGAATATGTGCACGATCTTCTTGGTCATGGAGTTTCTTGGTCATGTGCACTAAGTTCAACACACGCATCTTATATAAACGATGAGTACCATATGTATGGAATCCACTATGTCTGTGAAGATTGTCTTGATTCAACAGGGGTTCTAGATTCGTTGTCGACAAAACATCATCTAAAAACCCCGAAGTTCGCGATATTTTTTGAACTTATGATTTTCATTCAGTGGGTTGTGTGCGACCAATTATTTTATCCATATAACCTTTAAAATCTCAGGTTCTACCTACGGCTCAGTTGGTTTACAGGGTTTTTCTGGTCCACAGGATTGTAGGATCGTAGGAGGTACCCAGTTCAAACACACAAGTTGGTACTATATATGCCACTGGGATTACTGTCCAAAAATATTAGACAAATGAATAATACAGCATGGCGTATTTTAAAATAATACCCTTATGGTGACATGGATAGATCACAAAACAGATGAATCCAGAGTGTAATGTTCACCGATGAAAATGCGCGGGGCGTTTGGGAGGCATTCACAGTATTTGAATTTTCAATTTCAAACAGAGTGTCAATTAATATGTACAACACTTGCCCACTGCCAAGGTAATGTTAACGTTAACGGAGACGACGTTTGAGGGAGCGGCCGGAAGATGGATCGTCGGAATCAGGGTGGGCACAGTGGATGGGAGCATGGATGCGCCGTGAGATGGTATGTGGATGGGAGCATGATGGTGAATGCGTGGGGTATGGAAAAGCATGAGCATGGTTGCACGGTCATCCGGTCTGCAGAGTCATTAAGACTCCGCAGCAGGCTGGATATTGCTTGCCTATTTATACATGATAGATAAACCCTAGGCCAAGTATATTTTTACATGATAGATAAACCCTAGGCCAAGTATAGTAGCAAAATTATTTTTCCACGGTACCAACCTGGACAGTATTCCCTACAGTATGTTGTACTGTAATAATCTGTACTCTCGTTCATAGCTTCTCATATTTGCCTATTTGTTGGCATGTGCATATGATTACCCAAAACTAAATTTAATAAGCAAATGACCTAACATTACTGTATGAAAATTTCCAAAATGGAGGACGATATCGACAAATTTGTACCACTAGACATACACAACAGCCTAAACCCTAAAACTACTAAGATGTTTTCATAATCACGGTTCAGATCACATGACCATATTGTATGCGACAGTTACAGATGATTCATTCTTTCGATCGAATTGTTGGTTATTTATTATTGAATGGTTTGCTTAGAAACTTTAAACAATTACTACATTATTGTATGCTAAAACAAATGTAGAGTCTTCGAAGTTATAATTTGCAAGCACGATCGCTCATTATATTCAAAGCCCAGTAACAGTGATCATTAATGGCAGACAACCCAATTCTAGGTCAACATCTTAGTCCTAAGGAAACTCCTTTTATATTTGTTACACCAAAATAGGTTTTTTGTAATTTCTTTGCCAATGAATATTTGTTACACCAAAATAAGTTTTTTGTAATTTCTTTGCCAATGAATTGTGCCAGTGGTCATGAACTTCATGATGTTTCAATGACAATCATAATCTATAATTTTACTGGTTATCACGAGAGGGTTATGATTCTGACCATTAAATAGCTTAGAAGGTTGACTGTCGAATGCTTTGGAGGAAATTACAAGTAATGGAAGTCGTCACAACTCATGTAATATTTGATTGAGTTGCCTATTTTTAGAAGGCATGCATCAATGTTAACTTTGTCGTGCCCTGTTCTTACGCAATTTCATTTGGAGTGGTTGACTAGGGAGTAATATTTTTTCATGAGTTATTTTTTAAGGTAGGTTTTTCGGCAGTCAGTTTTTAAACTTTTGGTTAATCCAAAATTTTGATAGAGTTTTTGAGCATCTGGGTTGATTTAAAATGGGACAAAACCATGATTTAAGATTTTGAAATACATGAAACTTTAATCCATACTAAACTCAAACTACCTCTAGAAATTTGATTAAATTCAGAAACATTTTCTAAAAAAAAAGTTGAATTCCATAAATAAGATTTCTCCCTAATTAACTTATTCCATTTCATTTCCATCCATGAATTACTTGAGTAATTAAAAATGTAATATCTATTTTGAGTATATCATGCCTACTCATCCTCATACATGTTGAACAATGATAATTGATTGGCTGTACTAGATTATTTGTGCGCAAGCTAGCTATAAATTAATTTTCAATCCAGTGTAACTCGTGACTATAGGAATTTCCTTTTAACAATTTTAATAGTATGGTGCGTTGATCCTGCGGATAACGAAAGATAAACCATATATTATGCGATTAAAAAAATAAAGGTTTCCATAATGGAATAGTATTTCTATAATTATAGCTGCATATATTCGTGAGGTGAATGACCAGAATCATGATGCGTCGAAGTTCCATATGATAAAATTATTTATTAAATTTAATTGTCAATTCCGGCATAAAAGTAAAGGTGTAGCCTAAGTTCCAAACGAAATGGACCTTTGCCGGTCGTCCTTTCACGGCGTCTCGACTACCGTTGCCGATCACCTCTGCCCTCCGGCCGGCTACCCGTCCATACGCCCCATCCCCTTTACCACCTCCGCCCATTTACCACTATCCATACATCGTCCACATCCATCCAAAAACAAAGCCCGCCATCAATTCACCACCTACAATTTTCCTGTTAATTTATTTATCGTTTGAGGAAGCGGCGAGCCTGCCGCTTGCGCTTCAGACTGTGCAGCAGGGCTTCGATATAGCCATTTTTGAAAAGGGGCAGAGCGTGTTCATTGTGGGAGGAGCGGGTGGAGTGGTCAGCCTGGACCTTAGCGTACGCCAATGAATTGTATATGCCAGTGGGTCGATCGATTTAAAGGGCGCTGAGATTCCGATTGCCTGTGTAAATTTCAGAGGTGAGGATTTCGATCTTCTTGAGAAATTTAGCATCTGAAGGACAATATTTTCATGGGAAAGAAAAATATTTATTTAAAGGGCGCTGAGATTCGGATTGCCTGTGTAAATTTCAGAGGTGAGGAGTTCGATCTTGAGAAATTTAGCCTCTGAAGGACAATATTTTCATGGGAAGGAAAAATATTTAGCTTTGGCTATTGTAGAGGGTGCTGATCCAATTATGATCTTCACTGCAATTATGATCTTCACTGCAATAGTTTGTACAAATTGAAATTGGATTTCTGATGCTATATAGAATATCACCCGGATAAATTGTTTTTAAGCTTCATGCGTAATGGTATATGGAAGGCCGAGAGACCTTCATTGTATTTGTTGATGTAATATATCGTCTGAGGCATTTTAATTGGCTCATGATTGACATAGAGGTTAAATTTCACACGCTGATTTCTGTAGTTGGTTCTGATTTAGTTCAGATGTTGTTGGCATACTTTTAGCTAATCCAGCAAATTAGCCTAATTTTTTTCGCTATAGCTTTTCGATGATGTTTGCTAACTTTAACTAATCGAACAAAATAGCCTGATAGCTGATGATGTTTGCTTAGTTAGAGCTAATGGAACAAAATAGCCTGATTTCTGATGAAGTTTGCTTACTTTTAGCTAATTGATCCATATAGCCTGATTTATTCCTATGTTAATGGAGGTTGTCCATAAAAACAGCTATAAAGAGTGATATTTTATAGGTTAATCAATCGCAATATAAGTATATTCTGTGGAAAATAACAGTCAGCTATTCCTATCACTATAAAAATTCATTTTTCTCCCCTCCTCTTCTATGTAAATAAATTCCAAAACACATATCTGTCACACTAATTCTGAGGCAAAAATGCCCCATTGTTTATCTTTGTCAACGGAGCCCTATACTTAGGGAATTGCCATAAAATCAAATTCCATTTGGGTTTGCTGACCGATTTTGTTTTGTTATCTGTCTCAGGTTTTTGATTTCTGCAATTAGATTTTCGATGTTTATGTAGCAATTTGTTGTCGCAGTTTAAGTCATACATGATGCCCGTTGGTTCGAAGCAGGGCACTGTAATAAGGGTAATTGCGCCCATAGTTGCACTCAACTCATCACATTTTTAATGAAATATTATACATCAATGGCTTTTATACCAGTAACTATTATTTGTTAATGATAAAAAACTGTTAATTACATGTTAATGGCCTCGTCCGACGTTTTCTCTTCCATTTCTGGATAAATCTTCCCTGCTTCGATTATCTTCTAGAAATCAGACTGGACTGGACTTCTTTGTGAGGATGCTAGCCCATACATTTTATATAAAACCTTATTTTTCACTTTTCGTTTCCATTCCCTGTATCAATTTTAATGGTCGTCTTGATCTTGAAAACAACCCAACTCAGATGATCCCAAAAGAATTTAGGATATGATTTAGATATTGGAGTGTCTAAACTAGGATTGATATGAATGGTTGATGTGTAAGATTGAACATTATAATAATAATAATCTATTTTTAAGGTAAGTGACATTTAATTGGTATATGAGACCCCTTGTTTATGGCACAAGGGACCCCTCCTCCCAGCTATTTGATTGGTAAAGTCCACTGAGGTATACATACTAATCTAACTTTTTGTCATAGACACTTGAATAAATAATAATAAACATTAACAATACAATGCCATGTTTTTTTAAAAAGAATTTTGAGTTTTTAAATATAAAATGGTTGATTTGAGAGTTCCTTTTACATAGTGAGAAAACTTATCATAACTCAGCGGCCAATTAAGGCGTAGGCTAAGGTCCAAATGAAATGGACCTTTGCCGGCCGTCCTTTCACGGCGTCCCGACTCCCGTCTGACTCCCGTCACCGATCACCTCCTCCCTCCGGTCGGCTACCCATACATACACGCCTACACGCTATCGCCCCATCCCATACATACCCGCCATCACTTCACCACCTACCCACCCATCCCCGCCATCAATTCACCACCTTTGCGTCCCTCCTCCACCTGAACCCGCTGCGATCATCTGCGTCCTGCCTCATCCTGTTTCCTCCCGCTGATCTGCATTTCAAATTCGCATTTCCCAGGTATGTGAATTATTTATCAATTTCATTCATTTTTTTGCCTGAACATGAACAGATGAAATTACATTTATTTCATTGGGTTTAGAAAATGGTTTAAATTCGCTATCATTCACAGTGCTAAGAGACTGAATTTAGTAGAAGGGGCCAGATTTGTTTCTCATTAAACGAGTTGGTATAGCACGCTGAAGCAAAAGTATTTGGGCAAACTGCTCCTGTAAGCACATCTTCAATTTTAATTTCACAAACGTTCTCTTATTATGGGGCTCATTTTAGTTTTTCTTGAACAAATTTAGTTGAAAGATGTGTGAGTGACAATGATAGAGTGAAAAAACCGAATTTAGATGATCTACGCTAATCTGTGTTTTCTTGGCATATTTTATGAATACATTTGCGATCTACTGAGATATGAGCTTCGATCCCATTAATGGCGCTTTTCACTATGCAATGAATCAGTCTCAGATTTTCAAAGGATTCTTGCCCACTTCATGGAGTATGACCTTATTTGAAAACTTCGTTTCACATATAATACATATAATGAAGCTGATTTCTTTTCACTGACTACGTAGTCCTTTAGAGATGTACACCATATTCTCATGCTCATGCTGAGGGCTTTCTTTCATTTTGGTTAAGGACTCCTATCCACAAATGTAGTTGTAGTTGGTCTTGAGGGCTAATGTGAATTAATCATATTAAAAAATACGCCATCATGTTCAAAAATACTAGCATTGTTGTCATTTGATTTATCATCCTTCACCTATGGAAACAGGGCTCGTCTATTCAAAATTTCGTTGGGATCTTTCCTGTTCTTCCATATAATTGGATACTTACACTTGCAAATTCCTAAGCTGCCAGTGTGGACTTCTGTGGACTTTCTTAGCTATGGTGAGAACTTAGGTGCCTAATCGACACAGAGTTACGCTCGAATCCCTAGCTTTATCTGTTCAAAACCAAAAGTACACTTGCAAAGCTGTGGAAATGGATTTTTGTTGTTGTTGTTGACATGGTTATTGCTACTGTGTCTTTTAAATAAGGCAGTAATCCTTGGAACAAATTGAAGAACTTTTTATCTCTCTGGCGAAACAGGTATCCGAGTAAGCAATCTATCAGTTTTGTGATGGAATTCTCAAACTTATTTCAACAAAAAAATAGTTGATCAGCGTAGATCTCATATAATCACAAGTCTTGATGGTATCTCAGGTCGCATTGTCATCACCGTATGGATACCATTCCATCATTCTATGGCTGGTTGTCTAAGAGCCAAAACAATGGTGAATTTGTTTCCATAATTACTAATATGTATCAAAAGATCAATATACATTTATGCCGACTGTAAACGGGTCTGGAAGGTAGATCCACTATCTCCACCATCAAGCCCTGCAAAGGACAAATTATTGAATTATCTAACATTCTGAAGAAAAATCTAGTAACCCTTTCTTCCTTTTCTCTAGGGATCCTTCAAATCTGAAGGATTATTTCCTTGCTTCTTTCTTAAGGTTGTGTTTCTCAAAGGTCAAAATCAAGGGTCTTTCCTTCTCTGCTTGAATGTCAAAACTGAGGGTCTTGTATCTTGAAGATCTTGAATCTTACTATTTTGCCCCAATAGTTGATCTGGTATCTTTTCAACTTTTTCAATGCTTCAGAGTCCATCACTTAACAGGGAAAATCTCCTTTCGCACTGATACCACTCACAAACTCACCACTAAGCCTGTACAAGCGTCTGCAAGCTCATGAAACAAAAAAACAAACAAATTATATGCACAACAGACCAAGGAGAAGCCCTTCAAATTTTGGGAATATGAAGTGAATAGTCATTCTCTTCATGTAACCACATTAAACACTCTTGGGAAATTGAATCAACTAGTTCAAGTGGTTCTCTCTCAATCTGTTGTTATGTGATTTTTGTTATGGTGCATGCAAATTATGATACTATAGCATGCTCTCCAATGGGAATATTTTCAACTGCCAGGGCATTTCATGTCATTATCATCATTAATGAGCATGTCACTGACCCCTTAGCATCAGATGGTATACTGGTTTCCCAATGACATCAACTGAATCTTATACCATCCTATGGTCAACGACATATGGCTTGTATCATGTTTACTTATGTGCAACATTTGGTCATCATATGATATATCATAAAGGTATATGAAACTAATATGAATTCAAAGTTTTTCATGTGCAACTTTGCTATCAAATCCCCGGTCCCAAATTTGACCAACTACCAAGTATAGGAAATTTACCCTGAATATGGATATGCATATATACAATGTGCATTTTTTTTCCAAAGAAAAAATTGTATGTTCTTATTTCAAGCAAAAATGCAAAATACATTTTATATTTCCTCTAGGGCTTAACCAAAAATGTGTGTATTGAGCATGCCTAGAAAGAGCTACAGTGCAAAGTTGAAACACTACCTGGTCCCACACATAAAGTCCAATAAATAACAGTCCTTAAAATGCATCAAGTTGTTTGCTTTATCAGTCCTAAAGACTTCAACAAAAAATGAACTATGTCCTACTTCTAGGATTCTATGAGATGTTCAGAATAAAGACAACACCAATGTACTTATGGACTTAAAACCAGTCAAAAAACCTGATCAACATAGCACATGAAATCAATCAAAGAAAGTTCTTGTTACAGGTGGGAGCCTTGATCCATCTTTCACTTATGTAATGTTGATGGTACCAACAATCATCTCCAACCCCTATTTGGACAGTGAATCCACCTGGCAGTTTAGTTCTCTATATACATGTGTGTACGTAACATCTGTGAACTTCCCCACCATCTCCATAACTGGTGTATAAACAGGTTCCAACAACAGGGTTTATAATTCTTTGATACCATTCGCCCAGTGAATAACTATTAGAGAGTCACCAAATATCTGCAAGTTTTGTATACCCTTGTAATAACCCTAGGGTTTCTAGGGGTTTAAGCCAACTGGTAAACCAGTGAATTGTGCCATTTCGCACACAAGGGTTTACCATAAATAGAGAGCAATAGCATACACTAGTTTATAAATAATGCCAGTATTGGTTCCCAATTATTGCACAGTAACATCAGCAGGAAAGATACCATATAATGCACTAATTTCAGAAGTAAACAATGACCATAAACCAACAGTATAGTATCCAATATTAGCAGCAGAAAACTGTATCCAATTCAGTTAAGAAGTACCAGCAGTAGATAGTATCAAACACTATTCACAACAGCAGGGAACCCTCAAGGGGTTGTTGTCCCAAGATTAACTGAATGTTGAGTTTAAATGTCGACGTCCCCAAGAAGTATCTACACTATACTAAATAACCAATAAAGCAGTTCAACTAGTGCTTCTATAGTAGCTACTCCTCCACCACAGCAAATCCTAGACTAAAAATAAACCTG
The DNA here is from genome assembly GCA_010110895.2 of Picea sitchensis. NCBI lineage: Eukaryota > Viridiplantae > Streptophyta > Pinopsida > Pinales > Pinaceae > Picea > Picea sitchensis. Next base: position 134,277 of record SNQJ01S0015660.1, on the reverse strand, counting down.
AAACAGTGTGTTGGCTTGGTGTATGATGTTCTTGTACCTCCCAACTGTCAACTAGGACTTGATCCCCTCTTGTGAACCTTGACGTTGCCCCTGCCATCTCCTTCAGCCTGTAGAGTAGGGTCCGAACCCTCCATGCAGGCACCTTTTCAGCTGAGTTGGGGACTCAACCCCTCTGCTCGACCCTCTCCACTACTGTGGCAACTCCAGATCAATGGTAAGACCAACGAATCCATTCAAGCAGCTTCTTGGGCTCATCAGCAGACTTCAGCCTCCTTGAGATAGTCTTTCCAGCGATCCTCTTCAGCAGAGAAGCCTCCATGGATGTATGCTTGATACTAGGGCAAAAAGGTGTTAAGCTAGGGTAAGGCCTTAGCCCACCAAAACCCAACCAGACTCAAGGGTTGAACAACCCTTTTGATGTCTAAGGCAGTCGCCTCCCAAACCAAAACAGAGATCTCCTCAATCCAAAATCGTGTCTCCAAATGAGCCTCTCATCTTTTTAAATAGTCTCCCTTAA
>SNQJ01S0015660.1:97442-108929 GCA_010110895.2 Picea sitchensis | reverse complement strand
TATAGGTGCATCCATTGTGTATGGTTGCGATGGAAGAGGTGGTGCAGATGGGTAACCTATGGGTGCATCCAATGAGGATGTACCAAATAAGAAAGGTACTGGGGGTGGGCGACGATGAACCCCCATAGGATATATAAGCGATGGCATAACTCCTGGCTTGGAAATAGGTAACCCAAAATCCATGGTTGGCTACCCAAAAACCAAACTAGTACTGTAACTAGCGAAAATATCAGCAACCTCCATACATATTAATAATATTCTTATTAGTACCGAATAGGAACATCCAACAACATAAATACAACAAATTTGAGATTTAGATGAGATTTAACTCAACACATAATACCTGTAAGGCAAGTGACTGGTCCATCCCAGGTGGACATTGTTTGGTATCACTTTCTCCTGCAACCTATAGAAACACAAGAACATTATAAATTTGAGGATGGAAGAAAATAAAATAAATCACTATGGTGAATTTACCAAATGTCACACATACTTGTGTATGCGAAACACTGAAAGAGAAGGTTGCCTGTATCGCTACAACAATGATGGAGACAAACACCGATGCATCTATCGATGTAGAGGGTTTGTTATTTGGGCATAGAAACTACAAAACATCATACGATAAAATATCGAAATAAAGACATGTACTATGTATAACGTTGAAGAACATAGAGACGGTTAATATACTAACATCCTCCATGAAGCTCCGTTGTCCATTGGCCTCCATAGGCCCATAACAAGTCTATCTACAACTCGAGTATCTGTGTGGTTCATATGGATGACTTTTATGTCCATGTGCCCTCTCCTCACTGCACTCTGCTCTAGGGGTTGAAGTTTTAATCCCTTTATCAATGTCATCGGCATGCACCTCTTGCTGAGATAGTGCAACAAAGCTACCATGTTGCACAAGGCTCCAATTCAAGGATGATATAGCTACAGGTACCTATTGCAATCCCTTTGCAACAGGAGGATGTTGGGAAAGGAGGTTAGGTGTTCGCCTAGGGGGACAAGGACCTAACATGGGATCATGAATAACATGCTCTCGGTCTTGTGCGGACCCTTGACCCACCCCCCTGGAAGTCACCAATGTCTAAGTGGTTGACATGGTGACCCAAAACAAATTCTACTCATAATTTTCTCAAAAAATATAAAGGAACCTCCCTGTTATTGCAGGGAGGTGCATCAAATACCATAAACCACCTATCCATCGAATTTTGAAGAATTTGTGGGTGGATGCACCAATCAATACAAATGTGTTTCTTGGTGATAGATGGTTGTTGTGTAGTATGAGGATCAATTAAAAGGGACATCATATCTTGTTTCGTAATACCCAAGTCTCTAATTTGGTTTCTATCCAGTCCAGTCCTGTAATACTCGAACATTCTAGCCTTGTATTCAGAAATAGCTCGGTTAATTTCCCTTGGGAATTTGCACTGGACCTCACAATGATGTCCAATGAAGTGGCCAAGGATTCTCAACTAGGTTCTTTGGTTCCCCTTAAATCATTCACAAGTGATCTTAGAGTAGCCAACCCCTCATCAATATGTATTTTTATCTTTGGTATTTATGGTGGGTTGGGGTTTTCCTTGCCCTGGTTTGCTTGTGGGTGGTTTTCATTGTCTATGGATTCCATTTTAATAATATTTTATGCAATTTAATAAGACAATTTAATAAGTGCGCTTATGACAAAGTTATTACAAACAACAATTTCATTTTATCCCAACAAAATCATTAACATAATTTTCTGTAAAATAAAGAAAAACTATGTGTTATCTTTACATTGAACTTGAAAAAAAACTATACAATATTAATGAATTGTTGAGAGATAACAAAGGAGGAGACAAAGAGAGAAGACAAAGAAAACAAGAGAGGAGACCAGAAAAACAACAAAGGGGACAAAGATAACAAAGGAAATGACAAAAAATCAAGCATTCATGGGCGGAGAAGGACACAGTGGCAAGATCTTGGGCTTTGCTCCTCCTCTTTGCTTGATAAAACAAGGAAAAACATAAGGTGCGGTGTGAAAATGGGCACAAATCGCGCCTGCATACCCTTAAAAAATGGGCACAACAGGAACGTGTGCACGTTCTTAAGAATGTGTATTTGTTTCTGCCAACATGCCTGTGTGGCATGTTTAGTGGAGGTTCAGGCTTTTCCGAACATCTATTTCTGTTGACCCCCTTGCCACGTTTTCATTCACCAACTTTGTGCACACATTCTTAACTTTTATTAAATAAATAAATAATTATTAATCTTTTAATTATTTGTATAGGACTATATTAATAAAATTTAAAAATCGATTTTAGACCAACTAAGAGAGAGCATTATCAATTACTATGTTATAAAATTTAGCATGTGCGGGGATATACTTGTGCGACACACAAAAAGTATATGTGCACACACTATATGTCTGTGCTTAAGATGTATTTTATTTACTAAGTGTTCGTTGTCCACGTGTATACATGTGCTAAGGTGTGGGAGGCCTATATGTACAAACTATATGTTTGTGCTGGAGATGTATAAGTTTTAGTACATAGTGAAGACTTTATCTTTTTGCCTCATTTTTACAAAGTTTTATGCTAAATGTTTTTACTCCAAACACTTTACATTGTTTCTATTTACTAAATTTTACTCCACATTGAACAATTAGTTTTTTTACTTATTTTTTCGAAGTTTTATGCTAATTATTTTTACTTGTTTTTATTCTTATCATTGTCCTCTTTGCATAAAGAATAATGCTATTTTTATTACATATATATTTAGTTACATTAAATTTGATTATTCACAATATATTTTCCACTGGGCACCATATTTTCCACGTGAGAAAAATTGGACTACTATGCAACCTTGTTTATCTAGAAATACTTTAAATATTTAAATTAAGATTATGTAATGAAAATAATGTTTTAATTTTACTAAGATCATTTTAGAATTTGAGCAATTGATATGCTTAAAATTCCAAAAGGAATAAGCAACTTCACTTCTAGCCATTTCATTGTAGGAAGACGTTTTTCAAGAAAGGGAAGAGGCATGAATTATATTTTTCCATCCAGGTTAGAGAGTTGAATCTTATAATATTATAAACCATAAAAAATACAAAACATGTAATAATGTTAGATACTTCAATAATACCCAAACAAAAAGACTAACATAATGGAATGTAGAATAAAAGAATAAAAATTTAAAATTTAAAATTTAAAAGAAATTGTTTAATATTGTAACATTTTTTTTTTTTAAATTAGATAAAATCTTTAAAAACATTTTTCTATTATAACTAAATCACTAAATCTTGAATCATGATGAAATTACTTTTACTTAATTTTATACTTAATTTTATTAAATTTATGAAAAAAATCATTTAGTTGTAGTTTAAATGTTTTAATTTTTGGCAAGTATATTTTTTAATCAATTTTATTCAAATTTAAGTGGTTTAGTCTATATGATTAGAGTGCACTATTCATTTATATATTCAAAAATGTTATTATACATGTCAATAGGCATGGCTTTGAGTTAGGCTTGACTTTCTATTAGTTCATGGTTGACCATAAAATATACACCCCTTTATCCAAAGTTTTAAAAAATAATTATTTATTTTAAATTTTAAATCTCATTTATGTGATATCTTATTGGCCAAAAACTTTGAACTCTTATTGCTGTCTTCACTTCCCCCAATGTTATTGTAATAAATATTTCTTGTTTTTTATATATATTGTCAAAAGTTGGGGGCCCATCTTGTTAAATAAATAACCCTTTATTTTTTGGCATGGATATGCATTTTTTTTTTTTTGGTTGTTCTCATTTAATGGGTACCGTTTTCCTAGGCAGATTTAAATAAAATAAAATAATATTTTGTAGGTAGGATTCAAATGGATGACAATTGTACTTTTTCTTTCACAATTATTTGAGTGTTAAAGTTAAAATAAAATAATATAATATTTTGTACAACTCAAAGTTGATGGCATTTGTATTTATTTTTTCACAATTTTTTTAAGGGTTAAACTTAAATATAAGTTTTATTTTTATATTACAAAATTTGAGTGTTAACCTTAAATATAAGTTTGAGCGTTTTACACTGTATAATCTAAATGTTTTATGAAATTGTTTTTTTTTAGATCATTCAAAATAATGTGAAGAGATATTGATTATTATACCTGCGGTTTGCCCTGGTATATAGTATTGGATATGTTATTGATCGTCTATTAGTTGGGGTTTGACCAAAATAATTTTGAGCATTTTTAAAGGTATAATATTACAATTTTATTATTTATTTATTTTTTTAATTATTTTAAAACATTTTTCTAAATTGTGATTAGTTGTTCAAATGCATCTCTTATTGTTGCAACTGCGTAAGGATCTTCAACAGTTGTGGAAGGATCTTCAACGTCCTTTAATGAGATGACACTTGCCTGTCATATTCAACAAATGAATTTATTATTCTTCTCGACGCATGCGGTGGATTCAATACAACTATTGTTTTATTTTATTATACCTGCATAGCGGCAGGTATACACTGTCATGCAGCCTTGTTTAAACCCAATTCAAGTAAAAAGTGTCAAAAAAGAAAATATTTAAACAACACCATGTTGATAAACTTTTACACAATGCAAGTTGATAAACCATGTTTATAATTTGACTTGATAAACCTTTACACAATGCAAGTTGATAAACTTGATAAAGTGAGTGGGTTCTAGTGGAAAGGTACAACATGGTGGTGGGGCCACTTGGGCAGAAATAAAATTATTTTTGAATGTGCCAACTGACTCCATTTATTGAAAATCAAATTTTATTTTTTCCCACTACAACCTGGTGGTGGGGCCATTTGGGCAGAAATTAAATTATTTTTGAAGGTGACAGCTACAACTCCAACTACAATTATTGAAAATCATACTTTTTCAGCGGGTCTACGGTGTGGTTTTAAATTTTTGGCCAATCCAGAACTCTGGTCGATTTTCTGAGCATGAATTGGTTTAAAATGAGGCAAAACCTTTGAGATAAGGTTTCTGAAATGCATGGAACTTTGATCCTGCGAAACTCAGGCTACCCTTGAAAATCTAGCTGGATTCAGGCCATTTTTTTCCCTGAAAAATGAGTATGTTTTCTCTTGAGTTAGTTTTCCTACTCTCCCACCTTCTAACAATTATACGAAGAATACGTATAAAAAAAGAGGGTAGTTATGTTATGTTTGGATGACCTCAGACACATGCAAGGAGTATCCCATGAAACCGTGTTGGACCTGGCGTAGACTAAGGTCCAAACCAAATGGACCTTTGCAGGCCATCCTTTCATGGCATCCCGACTCCCGTTGTCGATCACCTCCGCCCTCCGGCCCATCTACCACCATCCATACATCATCGACCTACATCATCCACCCCCTCCATCCCATACATCCCTACCATCACTTCACCACCTACCCACCCATCCCCACCATCAATTCACCACCTTCACGTCCCTTCTTCACCTGAACCCGTTGCCATCGTCCACGTCCTGCCTCATCCCATTTCCTCCCGCTCCTGAATTCGGCATCCAGATCTGTGTTTCTTCTGATCCAGGTTAGTAGTTCATCCTCTGTTAAATTCTGCTTAAATTAATTACAATTACTTACTCTGTTATCTCCGTCTTTATATCTGATGCTTGCTTTTCTATCTGGTACCCTGCCCTGGCTGTTGATTGTCTCTCTAGATGCTTGCAATACTTCTGGAATGACACTTCCATGCTATTAATGCTTTTCAGTCTCGATCTGCTTTTGCCTCTACCAACAAATATTTCAAGCGCTTAGGCAACTCAATCTACAAGTATATGCTGCTAGGTATGTTGCTGCCTATGGCTCTACTACCCATGCTACTGGTCAAACTGGGTCGACTAGCTCAGATGCTGAAACTGGTCAAACTGGAAATGTATCTAGAATTTATTGAATCGTTGTTACTGTTACTACTGCTTCTCTTTGTGCTTTTCAAAGACTTTAAAAATACTAATTTACCAAACTTTTAATAACTGTAAATGGTCTCGAATTGGCCATGAGACCTCCATTGAAATTCAGAAATTGGTTCACGATACCCCTGAAGTTAGTTGTGCATTATAAGAGTTAGTTGCCGCTCAAGAATCTGGTAATTCTGCTTCTGCTAGGCTTCTGCTCATTTCCCAACCAATGTTGCATGTGAACTCTGATGGCATCCAAAAACACTCCACTTTTCCCGTGGAATCCAACTATCTTTCCGCCAGTCTATGCAGAGGTGAAGAATGTGCCCAGATCCTCTCCGAATGGCCCATAATTGCCTCCGCTGGAGTAGAATGATAATGATATTTCCTATAGGCTAAATCTAACCCAGGTAAATAATCTGGGAATTCTACAGGGCGAAATTTCAAAACATATTTTTATGTTGGCATTGGCATTGGCAACTCCTTAGCTCTGGTTGGGCATGATGTATCAATGGAGTCCCTGAACTTTGCCCTTACGCTGAGAATTTGGAAGGAATTGACAACATTATCGACCCTGGCCAAAAATTCTATCAACATAGATGCAAATGTAGCTAAAGAGAGGCATGCAGTGGAGCTTTCCAATTCTCCTTTTGGAGTTGGAGTTTGAAATGAGAGGAATTGATCATGACGATATTTAGATGCCCATGAACGCTGCTTCCCCAATTTCGATTTCGGTTCATTGCAGCCTATAATTTCCTTCGATACAGAGGGGTTCACGTTTCCTCCATCACTGCGTGGGTATATCAGAGGTTTTGATTCGCTGTAAGATCTCCCCCGCGGACTCGCCTCCATATTGTTGTAAGCCTCTGCCTCTGCCTTTGCTTCCTTTTTGTTATCTGAACTGATAACCCAACCTTGAGAATTGACAAGAAGATGAGAGTGTGAATTGATCTTTTTCTGTAAATCCATAGCAGCTGCCTTTATTTTGTCCAGTATGTCTCCACACTTTAGTTTTGACATATTCTCCATGTCATGCCCCACTTCCCGTAGAACCTTAGCAGCTTCACTACTAACTCGCCTCAGTTCATTGCTGAACTCCTCTCGCAGTTTAAACGAAGGCTACAAACACAAGCCGACCATAAATAAATTGTCACTAATGCAGGGAAGGCAATCTAAAAACTGTATGAAGGTTCACAGTTTGAACAAATAGAAAACTCCCAATAAATTTCCACAACTTTCTAGCTATAATACTCTGGCTGTATTCTTAGATTATCTACCCAACTGGAGACTATTGAATTCATTACTATACATAGACGTACCTAGATCTCTGATAGTGTGCATCCATGCAATGCCAAGGACACGGAGGTGCAGTGCCTTAAGGCACTGCCAACTCTGACGAATTCCTACCAAGGATACTTCATCATTCTATAACGCCCGTGAGTAGGCTCCCACCTTGAAAATCCTTCCTGTTATAGTCATGTAAACACATTTTTAGACCAGAAGACCTTATTTGCAAACAATATAAACAAATTGTATTGTATTGTCTGGACAAATTAAAGAAGCATACCAACGTTTCCTCTGTTGTCGCTGAGACGAGTACCGACCTATAGCCACTGTAGATGGGTTCGTCAACATCTTGGCATGTTAAGATTTCTGAAGAAATTGGTTTGAATTCTCTCCAAGAAAGATACTCGTTCACACACCCTGTGCTGCAGCATCAACATTATTACTATACACGTATATATACAACCTCAACATTATTATTATATACTGCTTGAGTGGTTATAATGGTTAATAACATTTGTTTCTTTTTAAGAGTTCACAACTTCAAATCCAGAGGGTAGGGTATGTATACTTCTAGGATGGTTAAAAACATGTGTTTCCTTYAAAGAGGTCACAAGTTCAAATCTAGAGGGGTTAGAATATGTATACCTCAGTAGAAATGGCTGGTCAACATTATTACTATATACTTATATATACAACTTGAGTGGCTCTAATGGTTAAGAACATGTGTTTCCTCTTAAGATATCACAAGTTCAAATCCAGAGGGTAGGGTATGTATACCCCTACGATGGTTAAAAAATGTGTTTCCTCCTAAAAGATCACAAGTTCAAATCCAGAAGAGCTAGAGTATATATACCTCAGTAAAAATGATTGGTGGTATCTAGCTTGACTGTGACGTTAAAATAGATTAGGATTATGATAAAAAAGCAAACATCATAAGTTTAATGACTTTAATTCTGCCCATTTTTGAATAAATGGCATATTATAGTGTATACCTTCGATGGAGTTTGCCACATTTGTGAAATTTTTTACTATCAATTTATGGAGGTCCTCTCCTGCCCAGATGGGGTGTATACACGCGTTCACAGCCAAACTTACGGCTGCGCCCATAGCAATGAGGAGAAACCGGGTGACTGTTACGTGACTAAAATCTCTCATTTTAGAGCCAGAGTCGAGGATGTAACAAAACGTCAAAATGAATACAGTGAAACAATATTCATAAGATTTAAGCTCCGGATACAGCTTCGCAAAAGTGGTGAGCGAACCTGAAATCAAGGGGAAAACAATTAGAAGATGAGAAAGGATCGAGTACCTTATCATCCCTAGGACACATAATTAGTCAGTGGAATAATCAACCCGTTGTAAATACGCTGATTATGATGACTACAGGCTCTAATGTCCAGCCACTATCAGAAGCCAAGGCTGCGACAACAAGAGCTAAAGCACCCGCTGAAAGTGTTCCCAAACCTCGATTGAAACCCTTTCTCGATGTTGCACCTGTCAATATAGAATTGTATGAACAGAAACTAAATTGTGATTGCACCAACCATAGTATCTGCTAATCTGAATAATAATTTAATAAGTCGAAGACCATACCGATAGTGAATTCAAAGACAACCACCACGGTCAAAATGGCCCAAACAGAGTGGGTGCTGATATTCTTGTAATCTGATTCATCCATGAATATAAGGAAGGAGACGAGTATGAGAGCCATCCCCATCTTCACTGAGAATATACCATTGCGAGCATTGTGTTTGGCTAACTCGCAAGCAGTGAAACCCCAATCTCTTAATCCCTTCTGCAGTTGGTCAATCCAGAACCCAGTACAACATCTTCCTGTTGTTTCATTTTCATATGGACTTGTGGGTAAAAGTCTTTCTCTACTCAAGGGCACAGAATATCTGTATACAGCCATGAAAATTACTTTACTAATCAAGCTCTTCAAAGTTGCAGAAGTGAACACAATCTCAGACAAACCTATATATTGCCTTGGATGACGATTAATGTTCCAGAAAATCACAATTATAGCTGCTTGAATGGAAATACCTCGTAAAACCTGGATCGCAGCAAGTTCAGGTGGAGGAGGGACGCGAAGGTGGTGAATTGATGTCGGGGATGGGTGTATGGGATGGCATGTAGGCGTGTATGGGATGGCGTGTATTTCATTTCAATGTATCGTTGTTATTGTTACTACTGCTTCTCTTTGTATTCCCTCCCCTGCAGATAAGCTTACCATACCCACTAGTACCACTGATTGCCATATTCTTTAGAAACATTCCAACAGGAATTTTCTGGGTTATCCTTACATCACCTTTATGGTATCTGCATTTTTTCTCTCTGCTTCAAATATCTTGTTCATAAGTTCATTGTCAAAAAGATCGAAAAGCAAAAGGTCACCTTCTTCATTCCTTTATTCATTTTGATTCCATGTATATAATGTGGAATTTTATATATTGGGTCTGATAAATTCGGGGAAGCAATTTGCGAATGCTAGCCTGTTGGTTATTTTTAGTTTTTGTCATTATATCAAAAAACATGCTGCCTCTTATTTCAAGAGAGGGCGAAAAGACCGTTTTATTCTAATTCCTTTCGAATTTTTGGATGTTTGTTAATTTACACAATGCATACTATCGGGATTTTATTGGGGTGCTTAAATGAAGTTTTAAGGCTTCCTGACTGATACATTGATTCAAAAGTACTTATATATACAATCCACTACTCAGTAACAAAACACCCAAATTATGGGGCGTGATTCTAACAAGGATTTTCAGTGTTCTACTATTCACGTTAAACATCTTTCAAATTCTGAAAGGTAGTAACTGATATAACGGAAATGGATTTTAGACAAGCGTGGAATGGTTCACATATCTCAGAAAAGGTAAAGAAACTTAATCTCTATATAGGCATTGAACTAACTTACTCTTTTATGTTTTATGGCTTTAAAAAAGATTTTATATTACAATATTTCCTATAGGTAAGACAAGATAATTTTATTAATATCGAAGGAATGACCACAATAAGTTGGTCAATAGGACTACAAAAGTACATCAATTGTAGATACATAGTGGGACTGAGTGTGAAAATAACTCCTATAGCTACACCATCAAAAACATATATAGCTCTAAGTAGCTAGCTAAAAGAATAGGTACAAGGTACATGAAACGTGTTCAAAACTCTAAATTAATGTGCAATACAAAAGAGAGGAAGTTAGGACATGTTGGAGCTAGATGCCAAAGCCAGGTGAGGGGACAGAGAACCAAGCTCCTTAGAAGAGTTATCAACCATTGTGAAGGGGTTGAAGAATGTCTGAATGATGTCATCTAAAGGATGTCTAGGGTCAAGGGGGCTTGGCTTCAAGGTCTTCAGAGGAGCACTAAAGCAAGAGGGTCCATCTCTCCTAACACCCAAGGTCGTGGGGAAGAAACTATGAATGGAGGACTCACCGCTCAAGTAGAACCAGAGAGTAGTACTTTTTGCAGGGGGAGTCTGACTCTAGGATTTCTTGGAGCTGATCCATCCGCTAAATTGGTGGTCTATGTAATAGGGTCTAGAATGATATAACTTCAAGGGTCTTGAAGAGGTTGGACAACTCTTCACAGTGGAAGGGTCGGGAAAAAGGAAACCCGAGGTCTCATTGATCTAGAATAAAAAACAGTGTGGATCTCTTCCAGAAGTATGAGAACAATATCCACAAAACTAGAGGCTTTTGATTGCCTCTTTTAGGCTTCAAAACCAAAACTAGTGTTCTTCCAATCCCTTATAGAGTCTTCATTCAAATGGAATATAGGAGACTGTAAATATTCTTCATAGCTTGTATAGGATTGAACTTCTCTGCTATAATCTAGAGAAACTATTCTACTAATTTCATATTCATTGAGCTAAATTAAACTTATACAAAAAACTTTATAATTTCATATTCTTCCCACACATGTGATCATAACAACACCAGATTTTCTAAAACTTGGGGTTATTCTAGCTAGTGAAGTCAGTATTGATTGGTGCAATTACTTCCATTGGCTCCTTTGTGTGCACTACCTCTTCCTTGGTAAACACTAGTGGCTTGCATTCAAGGGCATCCTCCATAGGATTTTGGAGGTTGCTTATTAACCATCTGTCAATATCATGTTATCACTTGATTAATGCATGGTACGAGATATTCTTGGATGCAGGGGACACAACCATAGAAACCACCATGAGCCTTTTGGTAGGGTTTTTAGCACATGCATGCAATGTTTTCAACATGCATTGTGTGAAGTGCTTCCACTTATGAGCCTTTTGGCAAGGTTT
>SNQJ01S0015660.1:81552-97392 GCA_010110895.2 Picea sitchensis | reverse complement strand
CAGTAACAAAACACCCAAATTATGGGGCGTGATTCTAATAAGGATTTTCAGTGTTCTACTATTCGCGTTAAACATCTTTCAAATTCTGAAAGGTAGTAACTGATATAACGGAAATGGATTTTAGACAAGCGTGGAATGGTTCAGGTATCTCAGAAAAGGTAAAGAAACTTAATCTCTATACAGGCATTGAGCTAACTTACTCTTTTATGTTTTATGGCTTTAAAAAAGCTTTTATATTACAATATTTCCTATAGGTAAGACAAGATAATTTTATTAATATCGAAGGAATGACCACAATAAGTTGGTCAATAGGACTACAGAAGTACATAAATTGTAGATACATAGTAGGAATGAGTGTGAAAACAGCTCCTATAGCTACACTATCAAAAACAGATATAGCTCTAAGTAGCTAGCTAAAAGAATAGGTACAAGGTACATGAAACATGTTCAAAACTCTAAATTAATGTGCAATACAAAAGAGAGGAAGTTAGGACATGTTGGAGCTAGATGCCAAAGCCACGTGAGGGGACAGAGAAGCAAGCTCCTTAGAAGAGTCATCAATCATTGTGAAGGGGTTGATGAACGTCTAAATGATGTTATCTAAAGGATGTCTAGGGTCAAGGGGGCTTGGATTCAAGGTCTTCAGAGGAGCACTAAAGCAAGAGGGTCCATCTCTCCTAACACCCAAGGCCGTGGGGAAGAAACTCTGAATGGAGGACTCACCGCTCAAGTAGAACTCGAGAGTAGTACTTTTTGCAGGGGAGTCCGACTCTAGGATTTCTTGGAGCTGCTCCATCCGCTAAATTGGTGGTCTATGTAATAGGGTCTAGAATGATAGCACTTCATGGGTCTTGAAGAGGTTGGACAACTCTTCGCAGTGGAAGGGTGGGGAAAAAGGAAACTTGGGGTCTCGCTGATCTAGAATCAAAAGCAGTGTGGATCTCTTCTAGAAGTATGAGAACAATGTCCACAAAACTAGAGGCTTTTAGTTGCCTCTTTTAGGCTTCAAAACCAAAACTAGTGTTCTTCCAATCCATTATAGAGTCCTCATTCAAATGGAATATAGGAGACTGCAAATATTCTTCATAGCTTGTATAGGATTGAACTTCTCTGCTATAATCTAGAGAAAATATTCTACTAATTTCATATTCATTAAGCTAAATTAAACTTATACAAAAAAGTTGATAATTTCATATTCTTCCTACACATGTGATCGTAACAACACCAGATTTTCTAAAACTTGGGGTTATTCTAGCGAGTGAAGTCAGTATTGATTGGTGCAATTACTTCTATTGGCTCCTTTGTGTGCACTAACTCTTCCTTGGTAAACACTAGAGGCTTGCATTCAAGGGCATCCTCCATAGGAGTTTGGAGGTTCCTTATTAATTGTCTGTCAATATCATGTTATCACTTGATTAATGCTTGGTACGAGATATTCTTGGATGCAGGGGACACAACCATAGAAACCACCATGAGCCTTTTGGTAGGGTTTTTAGCACATGCATGTAATGTTTTCAACATTCATTGTGTGAAGTGCTACCACTTATGAGCCTTTTGGCAAGGTTTCTGGTGCATGAATGAAATGTTTTCAACATGTGTGTTTTGAAGCACTTCCACAGGCACATGAGATTATTTTTGGCATAGGTCTATTTTTAGACATTCTTTTTTTAGAAAGTCTTTTTGTAGGTGTTTCTATTTTTGGAAAGTCTCACTATTGTTTGATCTGGAGTCTGAACATTCTAAAAACTTACTATGTTTAGGCATTATTAGTTTTGTAAGCCTCTATTTTTGGGCAAGGTTGATTGATCAGTGAGTAAGTGCGAGCATATATTGAGAGTTGGGCATTGATTTTGTGTAGTATTCCCAATCACTGATTTTTCGTTTTCTTAGATATTTGGCTCACACCTTCCATCAAACAGTTTGTAAATAACATTTTTGGTGTACAAATATTCCTTCCACTTTGATATTTATGTATTTCTTGGTTCAGACATTTAAACAAACAACACAAGTTCTCAAATAGAATAACAATTTCATTGTTGTCTTAATTCATGTAGGAATTAGCTCATTTAACAAGATATTAGAAGGAACGTTCAGCAGGTAGCTGCATGACCTTGGGATGTCGAGATTAGACCTACGAGGGGAGACTTTAGTGATTAGAATTATACAAAACAGTGGGTGGATGATAGTGATTAGGTGCTATGTTGAAATTGGGTCTTAAAGTTCATCACATGAAACCTTTTTCCATGACATGTTGGAATGAATGTTTCAACGTAAAAGTAATTAATTTTTCTTTTATGTTTTTTAATATGTATAATTTGTAATCTTGTGCTGTAAATTCATGTGTGTCCCCATTAAAATATCTTGAAACTTGAACTCTTGACCATTTAAGAGATGTTTGTTGCGAAGACTTCTCAAAAATGATATATAAACCTCAATACGTATTAAATAGTGTTTCAAGATGTCATAAAAATATTTAGATATGCACCTTGGGAGTTTTATATCTCTATCAATGTGAATTGGGTTTAAGGTAACTCAATGTTTATTATAGTATTTAAGAGTTCATAAACCTTGAAGTTCATCCCTCGAGATTTTTTTATCCTTTTGATAAGTAATAATTCATGGACATATATTAGTTTATTTAATATAGTTATTTTTGCATGGTAATAATTATCAATTGTATTAAATGAAAGTAGGGATTGATAGATAAACCTCAATACGTATTAAATAGTGTTTCAAGATGTCATAAAAATATTTAGATATGCACCTTGGGATTTTTATATCTCTATCAATGTGAATTGGGTTTTAGGTAACTCAATGTTTATTATAGTATTTATGCCTGCCAAACCTTGAAGTTCATCCTCAAGATTTTTATCCTTTGATAAGTAATAATTCATGGACATAGCTACTATTTAATATAGTTATTTTTGCATGGTAATAATTATAAATTGTATTAAATGAAAGTAGGAGTTGTAGTGATATCATATTACTTATTACAAAATGATTTACTCTTTTCTTTAGACCACTCATCCTCTAACCCCACTTCATATGGAGATCCCACTCATATAGTTGAGGGGATAATGCTTTCTTCCTTTTAAGTTCCTATGAATTGTTTTATAAGTTGATTATATGAAAATACATTGAAAGTACATATAGCTAAACCTTTGTTTGGAACTCCCATTGTGTTGTTGTATTTGGAAAGTGAGGATTAAGATCACATTGTTTTGTTTTGGTTCGCTTTTCTTTCCAAATCTACTTTTTGGATTTCTTCCTCTTGTAAGTAGTGGACAATTGAGTTGCTTCCTTACAATGTCAACTTAAGTTGGAGTCACATTTGCTTCCTCCTTTCTTTGTTGCTTCCTAAATTAGCGAGGCATCCTCATCAACGGATTCTTGATCCTTCTCATCCCCTTCCCTCCTCAAATCCTTTTGCTTCTTCATGCACAATTTGCTCATTTTCCCTCTAGTATCTCCCCTTCTTCATTTTTTTGTTGTTTGTCCTCACTTAGGACCTCAAAGCCTTTTGCTTCTTCATGCATGTCTTTCCCATTCTCCTCCTCCAAATGATCTCCCATCTTCATTTTGTTGTTTATCCTCTCGCTAGCACCTTAAAGCAATTTTTTTGGGCAGCAATTAGGTATGGTTTTTAAGAAGGCTGGAGTGGGGATACACATTCTCTTTATTTGTTTATTCTTTGCATGGGTGGTTCCTTTTCCACTAAGTCAATGGAAGGGTTGCCCCTTTTTGCAATCTTAGCAAAATGTACATATTCATGGCACTTGTTGTATTTGAACAAGAGTTCTTCGTAATCCAATTCTTGGAGGTAATACTAGTTGTCCAAATTCAACTATATTGCACCAAGTGATGATCCTTTCTCTACATCCACTTCTTCACATATTTGCTTGCATGCATACTCACTTTCCTTTGGTGTCACTTTACTGATGTATTTTCATCATTGGTCCCTATTACCTAGAAATTTGAGTTGTCCCAAAAGATGTGTGGTGAATGCATGAGACAAATCCATACTAGTATCGCTTTGGGAACATCCTCTTTAGAGTTGAAATCTAACTTCCAATGGTTCAATACAACCTTTGGGGAGCATAAAAGATGGACCATTTCTAAATATCATGTCATGATCTTCCTTTAACTGAAAAAACAAGACGATGTAACTATGATCACAAAGGAAAAAGGTCAATGTCCCTTGTTTTAAGGGAGCCCAATGTTCTCTCAATCAAAATTTGATTTCCTTGTTGTTTGTCCATTGCCCCATGACTTCCTAGATCAATGCCTTTTCTACAAAGTGGAGGCTTTTCTCCGGGAGAGATTCAATTGTAATTCAAATTTCTGGAACCACTACTAACTTTGACCTAACAAATATCACTTTGCCAATTCGACCCTATTTCCCTTGCTTCATTGCCTAAACAACTAGGGTTAAAAATTTGCAACTTCACTCTCAAAGAAACTTGTTCCTTCATTTGCATCCATGGCAATTGTTGCTTACTCGATATGATTTTGTGTGATCATTTTCTCTTGTAACAATCACCTTAAGATTTTTGCGTAGGCTAAGGTCCAAACGAAATGAACCTTTGTCAGTTGCCTTTTTCCGTGTCCTGACTCCCGTCGTCGATCACCTCTGCCATTGAGCTTGTCTAAAAAATCTTCTCCCTACCTTAGCATGGCATGGTCTAAACAAGGTGAATTTAAGGAATGCCTTCCTTTCCATCTTAATTAGGAAGGTCAATGTTGAACCTAACAAGGAGGGTTATGAATAGGGAATTGAAATCTCTATATAAAAAAATTGCAAATTACCCATAACCAATCATTTTTGAATAGGAACTTGAAATCTCTATATACAGCATGGCTAATCATTCCCCCCCAATCTAATATGGCTTTGTTGTTGAATAAATGAATTTTTTTCTCAATTTATTTTAAAAGTAGTTTCCTTTGATTCAATTGAATCAAAGAAAACTTTCCAATACATATAGTGAAAGAAGGCTTGATCTTGTCCAAGAGTAAGAGTTTGGCTTGATCTTGGGAAAAATCGGATAATACAAATATTGAAAAGAGAAAAACTCGGCAAGCCCGTAACAATGCATCTCCTATTGTCCCCAGTAAGTTGGATTGAGTGAGAAGATTTATTTGTTTAGGACTTTTTGTGTACCCATCCTCATTTTTTACTTGTAGTGTTATGATGATTATAGATTTGCAACATTCCGCAGTTGTGGCTTCAACCCTAGAACATAGACATATATGATTCCATTCTAGTTCTCCTACTATGCCAAGCGTATTTGATGTAACCAAAGTTTTGATACTATAGTGTAATTTATTTGATGCTACGATGGAATTTGACAAAAAATTGCATCGTTACATTTAAGATGCAAGAACTTCTCATGTACTGAATAGTGAGATGAGTATTATGTCAATACATACATAATCATACTCATCTCACTGTTCAATACATACCAGAATAACTTCCTTGTATAGACAGCTATTTGTCATTTGTGAATGACTTGCTAAGACCATGCTGGATAGAAATCTGAGTTTATAATAGATAATTAGTGCTTGTGCAATAGACTTGAGGTTAGGCCTTACCCAAGTATTAGATCGTCCTTCGATCAACTCCAATACAATAAATTTGCAGTGGTATCATGGATAAGAAAGATAATAACAACTCCCCTTATAATGATCTCAATAATATGGGATATAAGAGGCAGACTAACTTTTGAAGATTACATACCTATTTTGAAGCTTCTAGGAAGCCAATAACTCATGTGCAATGATAAAATATTGTATTTATAGTTATAGCTAGATTGAATCATGGTTAGTATATTATGATAAAGTTGCGAAAAAGTGAGGAATAATTTGAGACGGTGAATCTAGAATGCTTTATATGGAATGCACTAAATGTCTAATCTTGTATGTTTTGAGGTGAAACCCCCTCTAATCCTTTTTGTATGGGTCCTCATATGGAGTCCTTGTTTTAAGGCTAAGGAAACATTGGAGTATGCTTCCATATTTTATAGTAAATGTTGAAGTGAGAAGTGCTACAAGCTAACAATCATAAACAACTCGAATGTTCTATAAGATTCTCTTGCACTCCCCTTTGAACTGTAATTCTCATTCAAGACATAAGGCATAGTTTTTGAAATGTACATTAATTTGAGGTCTTCTACAAGAATAAATGTATCATTGCATGGGAAATGGTACCACAGTTTCTAAGCTCAATAAATTAGTCTATTGTTCTAACTTGACCATTGTTGAAAATAAATACAAGGCATAATTGAATTGCAATGAATCAATTAAGATCAATCGATTTAGAGTTTACTTCAACTTAAATGTGAATATATTAAGCATAATAACATCCTAGCTTGTTGTGAGTGAATCGCAAGAACATCTATGGAACATTACAAGAGGGGGCGTGGCAAAGAGACCATTATTGAAGCTAAGTCAGACAAAGGAGGGGAAGGCCCCATTTACAACGACACCACTTGCATTGTGGAAAATGACATGGCATATCAATGGGGAGAAATTTACCAGATGTTCCATCGAGATTCCTATCCCGAGGTATCAAATGATGATCGGGATTTGGGTGTCTACCACACTCTAAAAAAGGTCTCGACTTTATCATATAGCTGCACATCCCGAAGTGTTACCGTGTGCAGAGGTTATTTCTTGGATCATCCAACGAACTAACATTGACAACAGGCTAATAAAAGATACTGAGGGGAAAGCTATTACATCGTTCCAGGCCTCAAATATACATGCATGCTATAAGCTTCTTACTGAAGAGATTCAACTATACATGCATGCTATAAGCTTCCTATTGAAGAGATTCAACTCACATATGAATGAATGTTGAAATGCCCTCGATTGCAGAGAAACAATTAAGACCAGGGTCCCCAAGTAAGTTTTAGGATCAACATCCGGAGATTATCCCACGAAAATGCTCAGATCCCCTTACAGATATGTTGTAGCCTTTATGTGCAGGCTTTATGGAGAAGCATATATTTCAACATTCAAGGAATCTCGGGTTCCCTTGCTACACACTATCAAACTACTTGGGGTCATATATTTAACTCTGGCGGTTATCCTCTCACCAACCCTATTCAACAAGAGCATACTGGAAAGCACTCAGATTTCCGCCATGTCATCCCACCATGAATATAACCGCTGGCACATGCTTACTCCAAAATGGGTTGAGATGGGCAAAAAGAGTGGTCTCCTATTCATGTCTCATTGTCGACTGTAAAATAAACATCGGAAAGTACTATCAAAAGATTACACCACTTCTAATTCCACATTGTTCTAATTATTAATCTATGCCTCATTCATGCATGTCGAAAGCAAATGGCAGCTTACTTCTAACAAATCGACTTTGGTTTGTACTTGAGAATGAGAGTTATATCAGGATCTATGGATCAACCAAGCCTCCACACATACTTCCAAAATTTGTGCCTGACAAACTGGTTTTGTAGGAGGTAGCATACCACACCCTCGTACATGGGGTTGGGGAATCCCTCTCTATAGATAAGAAACTGCCATGGCCACCACTACCATTCTACGTGGGATCCCATAGCCAAGAACCTCGGGAAGAGGCACATGCTCGAAAGCGTAGAGGCTTTGGCAAAATTCCATCGTGGAAGCAAGAATATTCCATAGATATGATCCTCGAAAGGTTGTCAGCCAACACTATAAACTTTGTAAGCATAAGTGGCCTTATGAATCTGAAACGTGGAGAGATGAGGATGATACACAAAAAGTACATAATTATGATGAGGTTATCCTAAGAAGGGGAGGCATCTCTACGACTAAAGAAAACTCAAAGGTCGAAAGCAAGAAAAGGAAGCAAAGAAGCCAAGGAAAAGATGAAGAAGAAGGTGCAACTAAAGAAACAAAAGAAAAAGAAAGATTGGAGAAGGACCATGAAGCACTCCGAAAAAAGAAAAGCCGAAGAAGAAGCCAGAGCTAAAGCAAAGAGCGTTAAAAAGAAAGGTTGAGAAGGATACGAAGCACTTCGACATAAGAAATCTAAAGAAGAAGTTGCAGCTAAAGAAGCAACTAAAAAAGAAAGGTTGGAGAAGGACGCTGAAGCACAGCTGCCAGCGAAACAAAATAAAGCGCAAGGCAGAAAAGGAGGAAGATGAGAGGAAGAGGGAGAGAAAAAAAAAAAAAAAAAAAAAAAAAAAAAAAAACAAAACAAGAAGAAGAAGAAAGAAAAAGAAAGAGGAGGAAAGGTTAACAAGAGGAAATCTATGACACTGATCCCATGGATACAGACCTACCTGAGGCTTCTAGCATAACATTGACTGGAGGCCATTTCCCTATGGGAGAACAAGGGTTGGGGGTGTTAACGTCCTTCAAAGCTAGCAGAGTGGAAGACCTAGACTCTTTCATATTTGATAGGGCCCAGGAAAATATTGTACAACGAACTGTAAGAACATTTACCGTTTCAGGTTTTCAACCAGTTACAGAAACCACAAAATGAACAATAGTCACAAATACTAGCGAGGATCTTATAGCTATGGCCTCCTCTAGTGTAGCATTTGTAATGGCCGCGGAGAAAAATATAAGAGACTATGCCAAAGAAATAGAAAAAATACAAGGCTCAAAACGCGGCCCCGAGGAAGAAAAATAATAGATATAAATAGAAAATAATAAAGTGTCACGGAGCACAAAGCATGTGCTAATGAATTACACAAAGAATTATGTGATATGGCAAAGAAAGTATATCCTTGTCTACATGAATTCCAAGACATAACTGCTCGAATTTTGTCATTATCTGATCAGATTAAGAAGAAGAACATTGAGCTGACAGGAGTGCGCATCGCCATTGATGATCTAAATAGGTGGCCTCAAGAACATCCAGATGCACCTCCAAAAGTCCCAAGGATGATCGAAGAGGAACATCGAATGAACTATACAACCATTGCAAGGTCCCAAAGCATTGGAATTAAGTTGGAGCAAGACATGGAATACTCCATTGGCACCTACAAGCATCTTTACTTGTTGGCAGATAAATTGATTGAAAAATGTAGACTTTCCAAAATCGGGGATTTGGGAAATCTAAGGCCAACATAGCAAGTCTTTGCAAAATTAGAAGAGGCCATGAATGCTAGGAAAATCTCCATAAACATAACTCAAAGAGTAAACCAAGGAATTTTAAAAGAACATATTGTTGAGCCATCAAGAGAACATCATATGTTAAGTTCTTACTTTGCTACTTTGAAAAAAAGACATGAAGACTGTAATTCGGAAAACAACCGATTATTCAATTACATTAGAAAGTTTTCCTTTTAGGAGAATTGAAATGATCTCCTCTTATCATAAGATTTGAACTGCCTATCTACAAAATCACAAGCTAGGAGGAGAATAAATTTCAATGGAATGTATCGATAAAGTATTAAGTGCCAATGTATTATTAAGATGGATGACTATATACCCAAGAGCACTGACAAAAAGGGCTCTTTAATTTTTGCAATTTTGGAGAACTATATACTGAAATTTTAATGAAAAGAAAACCTAGAGGCCATTTTTGTAGGGGAAGTCAGTTAGCGTTATGTGATGTACTCATTGAATTGTTTCTAGTTTGTGTTCTGTCATCTTCACTACTGTAAAGTTATATTATCCATATGACAAAATATTCTTTTGTGAGTTTCCATGGCTTTACTTAGACTTGGACCTATTAATTCTACATGGGGTGTCATTCTGCATGAAAAAAACATTCTTATTGTATTAGTTGATTATTTTGCGTTGTATTTACTAAGATGAATACATGATTATTTTTGTAGATTTTTGTCTTGTTGCATAAGCTGGATAAAAATCACAACTTGAATAAGATGGCCATAGTACATGTTTTTATTTTCTCTAAACAATTGATGCTTTGATTATTTATTTATTTACTAGATAGATAACATGGTCTTATTAGTGATGCAATGTATTACATGAACTAAATATATCAATGCGTAACTATTTCAGGAGGATTCAAATTATAGATTTCTTAAGGAAAACAATGGACGCAACTACTTTTATTGTTTGGTCAGTGAATGCAATGGTCTACGATTTACCAAGTGTTCTACATTTAATTAACATAGAAAAGAAGTACATTCTTAGGGACCCATAACATTGCATGTTGGCATGCCACGTGGATTTCGGTACAAGCTTAGATCTGAATCCAATTTAGAAATAGATCGTTACCAAAAAAAATTACAACATTGAATATCGTTATAAGAAGAATAGAAAGGTTGTTGAGACCACTGTCATTCGAAAAGAGGTTCAAAATGCGATAATGCTATTTTTTTAATGGAAATTTTATTTTAGGTATTTTCATTAAATTATGCTTTAATGATGTATTCATTTTGTTTTCATGTTACAGGGAGTGAAGTGTGCTCAAGAGTTGAGTGCAAATGCTTTGAACGCAGGAAAAGACGTGTTTATGAATATAACGCTCAATCAAAGGAAAAAATATGCATTAAAAAGAAAAATGTTCGTAAGAAAATCATTAAGGAAAAAAAATTGGAGTATGCTACGTAAATTTTTTAATGAGTCACCACCCGTAAGAGCTATTCAAATTTGTATTTTTTATTGGATAATAATTCAATACTACATGGTATTTAATAAAATCATTTTTTTTTTTTTTTTTTATTTTTTTTCTTACACTTTATTAAGTTTAAGAAAGTATACATACCTTATCTATTGAAGAGTCACCTAATGTACATTTTGTAAGATACCACATGTTTTGTTACATAATTCTACAAAATACTAAATGAAACCCCCTTTTATTGACACATATTTTTGACAATGGATGCATTTATTTGAATATATGCAGAGAAATATTGTATCTATTGGTGATCCATCTTCATCAAATATCGAGGAAAGGGTGGATGAAGGTGTTAAAGATGGGGAAGGAATGAGTCAAATTCCTATTATTGAGGAAAATGTTGAAACTCCTTTTAATTCAACAAAGTTTGATACTTCTGCTGACCAAATTTCAAACCCATTATATGACAAGACACCATACATTGTTGTTGAAGAAAATCAGATATTTGATAGTATTGACACAATTCATTGTTTCGAGCAAAGATCAAAGGCTTTGTATGATAAGACACCAAACACCATCATTGAAGAAAACGAGAAATTTCATATTAATGACACTATTCAATGTTCCTATGGGCAATTCTCTTGGCCAATATTTGATATGACACTAGATAGTGTTCCCTTAGGCCCACCAACTTTTGATAGGACTCCAATTGGATTAGATGACCCATTTGATTTTTTTCAGTGAATTTGCAACCATCTTCTTATAAATGTGGTGAAGATCCAAGAAAACCTGTCCTTGATGGGAAAGAAATAACTTTGTTTATTGAAGACGATTGCATTGATGGAGAGGACATAACTATGGTAAGTCGTGGAGAGGTCAAAAATGTAGTAAATGAGGGTGATATTAGAGAATCCTCTATGATGGAAAAAATTTGCTCTCAAACACGCTAAAGCAGTGGTCTAAAGGACCTTTCTCACCCCGTGATGGAGCAAAGGGTGGGAATCCAATTTATCGCCACTCCATCATTCTATTCACAATCTATTGCCCAAACAAAGAGGACACGCACATGCACTATAAAGAAAAAATAGGTGTGAACTCTTCTTGTCGATACTTTATAATATCTATCGAGTTTTTCACATTTAAATATATTTTTTTGTTGATGGATTATAATATCTATACTATGTTTAAAATGAAGCTATTTTTTGGTGTATTCAAGTATTTTTTATGTTTCTTTGACATGTAACACTTGCAATGACAGGTAACAAAAGAGGGGCAAGATGCATATACAACACAAGGTTCAATACAGTGATGGAATTTTTGAGCTTTTGGATAAGGAAGCTCATATCTACTTCAGTGTATTGAAGGGCATGATGCCCGGAATTCAATATACCTTAAAAGAGTTGCAGAAGAGAGACAATAAAGTTGGGATTATAGACTACTGCTTAAGAAGAATAAGCAAAGGGCATGTGTGAAGTTTATTAGTCATTTCAGAGCTCAACTTCATCCTCCTGAGGAAATCTCCACTAATCCTTGACCGAATTGATAGCTATTGTTTTGTGTCTTTTTGAGAATATTAGATTGATATTCTCAATCTAATATTCTATATGCATGGCTCAACTATATTTGCTTTGGCATCACTATGTGGAACTTGTGAAATTTATTTGTATATATTGAAGTTTTGGCCATATATCCAATTGTAGAGGGCACATTTTTTGCATTCCTTGCCAATGTTCTATATGCATGGCTCAACCATATTTGCTTTGGCATCATTATGTGGAACTTGTGAAAATATTTGTTGATATTAAAAGTTTTGGCCCCTTACAATCTCTCAGGAGGAACATTTTGCATTCCTTTCTAATGGCCTTAAGGTTAGTGTAAGACGTTCTAGTTTTCTTGGGAAAATATGTTATGTAGTTTTGAAATGACCCTAAAATTGCATGCCCCTTCTGGAACAAATATGAGTAAAATTGATGCCCTTGATCTTAAGGATTCACCAACAGGCTTACGAGGACCGTGACATGTGATTGTAAATAAGAATACTGTGTCGCGGTTGAACAATGCATGGTGAGATGCCAACCCCTGTGTTTAAGTATTATGCCGCATAAGTTGTTACGTCTTCAAATTACTTCAATTCATGTACACTCTAGAAAATTGAAGGCGATTTCTTCTTGATGTTCTCATTTGGTGAGAAGATTGATGGTTTTTATTTTTCATTGCATTGCTTTCATCCTAAGTGAGAGTAATCCAAGGTTCAGGCTGGAAAGCAAAGGTGGGTAACTCTATTTTGCTTGGAGTGGAAACCCTTTCGAGAGCTCTTCCGAGGTTTATATGTTATTATTGATTTTCTTATGTAGAGTAGCTCCCTTGGAACTTTGTACCATTGTTAAAATTCAAACCTAGAGTAGAGGAACCAATGTAATACATAGTCTAGAATATAGATCTGCACACAGGTATAACGACTTAGCAGGGTTGGGGTTTTACATCGATATACTTAACATTCTAAGTATGGTGTGAGTGACTTGAGGATAGAAGAAGTTTATAACTTTAGACCAAGCTCATTTTGTATGGAATCTTGCCAGGGTTGCTTATTTGGACTATCAAACCTTCCATTCTATGCTGTCTATAGAAACTCTTGGGTGTGCTTCAGCCTTCTACTTCTTGTCATCAAGGTTTTAGATACGTATCTGGGAATTCTCTATATTTTTCTTTCTAAGGACTCCGATTCGTTGAAATTGGATGATTAGGCTTCTACATTTTGCGACTGATTAATGTGATTTTGATGCTATGGGTATGATTATTCTGGCTTCTTGTGTAATTGTAATAGTTTTTGTTTCGATGTTGATTAGAGATCCTACAATCTAAATTTTGAGATGGTAAATTATGTCACAGATATTTGGTCATACAGTCGGTGAAGTAAAGACTCTTGCTGACATGCATGAAAGGAAGGATGAAATGGCTCGTCAAGTTGATGCTTTTATTGCTCTCCCGGGTGATTTGATACTATGCGTCTTTAAGAAACTTTTTTAGGGTATAACAAATTGGATAGTTTGTTGTTAATTGGTGATTTTTTAATTGCACCTAGAGAAGCCAGGTCCACTTATAGCCCAGTTGAATGTGCCATGGTGTTGGGTAACCAAGAGTTGTAACTGTCAATGGGAATTAAATAAGTCCCAAGAAACAGTTGCAAACTCAACTATATATGACAAAGAGCAACCATTTTGAAAGGGCTCTTACTTTTTGTAAATTTCTAAACTATTTCAAATCAATAGCAAGAGGCCCTCGTACGCCATTTTGGAGGAGAAGGAGGTCTGGTGTTTATGATGCTTTTGCTGTGAATTGTTTCCATATTTTTTTCATGATCACTGTGAATATTGCAAGGTTACATTGCTCATTTCATAGACTACTTTGTGTGAATGTTGTGGCTTTGCAATGTATTTCTTTTCCAATATCATTGTTTTGAGATGATGAATAGATAGTCTTCAATAAATTATTGTTGCAGACTAATTTGTGCATTTACTTTGTTCATGCATCCCTAGTAATTGTTTTTCTTTGGCAGCGAACTGTTTACACAGGCTGATATTTCCATCTTTTCTTTTTACAGAGGGTACTACAAGTGCAACAGCGTAAGGGGTTGCCCAGCAAGAAATCATGTGGAACATTCTTTGGATGATCCATCCATGCTGATTGTGACATATGAAGGAGAACACAACCATTCTCAGTCCATGTCTGAAAGCACAGGATTGGTGGTGGATCCATGAGGCTTTTTGCAGATTGATTCATGTGAAGGCACAAAAGATTTTAATCCGTGGCCATTGTTTGTGTGCAATGGGCCACTTTCTATGGAATGCCTTGAAGAACCTTTATAGGGAAGCAACCAGCTGATATCGATGCTAAACTTTTTGTCATGTCCTCTAATGAGGTTGTTTTGGCAAAGCTGATCTCGTTTGCATAATGTGATAAAAAGAGATCTTTGTGGAGGACTGTGGAGGACTATTTCACTGTCCAAGATATTTAAATTTTGGTTTACATGATGTACAAACTATGAGACTCTTAATCGAATAGAAGAACATGAAAGAGTTCTCTAATGGGGAAAATTTATATTGACAATACTGCCATTTGGTTGTACATTACTGATGAAATTTCAAATAACCTGGATCATGACTTTGTGTTTTCCGATATGAGTTCTTTGCAATTAATAAAAAGTGATGTGATTGGTTACTGCAATTTTGTAGCTTCTTGTTCATATTTTCAGAGTTATGTGTTTTCAGATTTAGCATTCCTATACTTGCAGTTTTGATAAGTTAAACAGTTTAAGTCACCTATCCTTTTGATTAGGAGTGCAGGTCTGTTATCATGGTCTGAAAATTTAACGTTCATATCCATTCAAGTTAGCTAGCAACAAAAGAAGAATTCATTGTGACGGAGTTTTAACTTTTAAAAATGCAGAAGCATGAAATACATAAGAAGTATATAAAGTGAATTACTTATTGTGTTTGTATTCCATCTAGTTTGATTATGTCTAGGGACTATATCCCAAAATTTATTAGGAAAATCTATGAGGAATGAATTTCACTGCAGACAATAAGATTTGTAGTTGAACAGGGTTGCAAGATTTTAACTGCCTCATCCAACACATTTGCAACTTCGGACGGTGGAAATTGTCTATCCGAACAGGTCTATGGAGCACACAACAGGTAATTCATTAGTTTAGTGTCTATTTGTCCCCCAAGGACAAAGATAACCTACCATCCAATGTGGGCTTGATTTCCTCAGATTCCTTGTTTATGATTTCTACTATCTGGATTGTGTGGCCAGTTTGCCCAAGAGTTTGTCATTAATCCTAGTTTTTTGGATTACTTGATTATTAAGCCTATAAGACAATTTTGTACTTTGAGATAGGCCAATTTGTTTTCTAGACACCAGGGGCTAYTTRRTTGTGGTGACTGATTTYRCAACCCTTTTTGGTATAAAATGCMTKGTATGTACATAATTTATTTATCTTAACAGTCAAAGGAATCATTTTATTCCAAAAAGATAACCATTTTTGTGGATATAGGGCAGGTTATTGCTAATGAGACTGTCAATTTTTTACTGATGCAGATTCCTTTCGTGATTATCATATTTGCTCTCTTGTTTATATTCTTATAATTTTGTTTTCTCTTCCCAAGAACTAAACAATCCATGAATTAACTAGCAGGTTTTCAGTAGTTTGCTTCCATCATACAGTTGTGCAAGGAATCATATTTGCCTAATACATATTCTCCCTTTATTATCTCTCTACGAGTCATTACTTTAAAGAGATCTGT
>SNQJ01S0015660.1:14791-25171 GCA_010110895.2 Picea sitchensis | reverse complement strand
ACAGGCGACAAGATCCCAGTTCAAACTATATTGCCAGAACTTGACGAGGAAGGAAAAATCATATTGGAGCCTGAAGCCATCATTGACACATGAATTCGCCAGCTGAGGAATAGATCCATTTCAGAGTATCTCATTAAATGGAGGAAACTACTGGCTGAAGATTCCACTTGGGAAGATGAGTCTTTTATACAAAAGCATCCAGAGTTACTCAAGCGTTGTGGACAACACTTTTCTGAAGGGGAGGGGCATGTTAAGCCCTAATATTGGTTCATTACCCCTTAATTGGGGCATATTATATTAGTAATGTTATTTTATTTATGTCATCTTTAGGCCATTAGTTGTAATTATACCTCCTAGTCTCCTATATATACCAAGAAGACATTTTCATTTTGAATCATCTTGTACTTGAGCATTTAAGTGGGGTAAAAGGAGGCTGCCCCCTCGAAGAGGCTTTTTATCTGAAATTATCTATTTTTCAAGGCGTTGAGTACTTTTTCTGAGGTTTTTCTATGCTATATTGATATTTGGTTCTTAACATAGAGTGGTTGTGGCATTTCAAAATTGGGGTCATAACAATAATTCTTATTAGTACTATAGAAGTTATGATCATTTTATGTTTCCTCCTCAAAACAATAGCGACAAAAAGGAGATCCATTGAATGTAAACATCTATGAATATGAAATTAAAACACTATATATCATAATTATAGCAGATTATGGCATTTAACATGGATATATTAGCCCCCATATTTAAGGCATGTATAGGATTATATGAAACTTATGTGGAAGAAGCCTATAGAAGATCATTTTCTTGAATTCACTATGGAATATGAAGAACATAGCAAGAAGCGACTACTTGAAGTTGAATAAATTCATACCTTGAAGTAGTTCATACATAAATTCTTATTCTATATAACTAATTTGAAGCAATCCACATGTTGAAATTTGGTGATATACTGAAGAGAAATATACAAGAGACATATATGCTCAGTGTAATTTAGAGTAGGCTTGTTGGGAATGGCATACAAACAATTGCCATTTCTAGGAAGATAATTGCTTTTAAATTATGTTTGATGAATCTACTCATCCATACAAAGTGAATATCATTGAGAGAAGTCAAGAGCTTGTTATGACTATGTTGATGGGATCGGATTCTTATAACTCAAAAGTAGGGACTAAATCCAAGGAAGAGGCCCAATTATACTCTTCCTTGCTGGAAGTGGAATAATCCTCCAGATTAATGCCTTGATGGCCTTTCAATGAGCTTTAATGCAAGGTTGAAATTTCTATTACATATTCTTTTCTTCTTCTTTTTTTTCAAAGTTTTTTGTAAATGAATAACCTATAAAAGGTGAAACTACTATTTGGTGAAAGAGATTTGGAAAATTGTTTTGAGAGTTAACTCTCATAATAATAATGGAAAGGTAATTGAACTGATATAATTCCAAATAAATAATATAGGAAAATTTGGTTTTAATATTAATACTTTCTAGGAAATAAAAAATATAACTTAACACATAAAAGAAGATTTATGCTAAAAAAAAATGGAAAGATAATTAGTTAATTCTTTGATTCCTTAAAATTAGTTCTATAGAAATATCTAAAATTTTACATCATCAACTTCTAAAAAAAACAAATTAACATAAAAGAATAACTAAAACTAAAGATAAAATTGCATTAAAGATTCACTAAAGGGAATACCATGTAAGAATTTCAATATTGCATCAAGATAAATTGAGAAAATAATAGAAAAATATTACTAGTCATTTTTGTAAATAAGCAGATAATAGATTAGTCCACAATATTGACTTGCCCAAATGATGTCCTTTAGAAAATAAGCAGATAATAGATTAGTCCACAATATTGACTTGAAAAATAATGCATTTTGAATTAATGAGACTAAAAGAAGTAATTCCAATAGAATCTTTCATAAAACAATACGTCTAGAGCAAAAGGCCATACAATTCCTTGAATTCTAATATTTATACACATTCAAAATTGGTTTTGTGTTATGCACCAAACACCTAAATAACATGAAAAGAAAAAGAGAAGTGACTCTGCACCTTAAGCATGAGAGATAAGAATGAATGTAAAGCCTCTTCAAGGGGGAAACCTCCTTTTACAATAGAACAAATGTACAAGATGAGATCCTTTATAAAACTAGGTCTCCTTGGTAAATATAGGAGACAAAGGGTGTTGAACTACTTACTTATACTGAAAGGGAGGTGAATCAGTATAAGACTACTTTTTTCTTTTCTTACAATCTTTACCAATTTGTTACTTCACTAATTATAAGCAGTTAATGAGAAATGTACATGCATACATATAAACCACAATACACAAAGATTTAACGTGGAAACCCAAATGGGAGAAAAACTAAAAAATGTTTCTTTATAAAATCTTGTAGGCACCAACCTACTATCACAATGCTTGTAGGAACCAACTTACCAACCTACAAGAGACATCAATCTCTTCTCCTGAGAACCAAATCAACAATAAGGTTTGCAAGCACCAAGTTGCAGAAGACACCAATCCCCTTGAATGAGCACCAACTTAGTTATCCCTATAGGCACCAACCTATAGCTACTAAATTTGCAGGAACCCACCTGCAGGAGACACCAATCCCCTTAGATGAGCACCAACTCAGTATTTCCTATAGATACCAAGTTTAATGGAAATATCAATCTCCTCAAGTTGTTAACAATACCATATTATTTATTTCCTTCAATCCTTCTCACAAACATGTATGTTGTTATGTCTCTATTGTTACAGTTCAAAATCTACATAGCTTCACAAGTTCCTTTGTCCTTTCACCTCCCAACCACTGTTAGACAATTTCAAATTATCCTCCTTTCATTTTATGATGTCCTCGGACCTCAGAACCTCAAAGCTTCTCTTCAAACAATCCACTTCTCCCACACACTCACACACACAATAAAAAAAACATGGCATCTTTATTTATACACTTCCTACCTCCATAGATTTGTCCACATACAAAAGGAATTGGTCTCAATAGGTCTGCTTCAGATCCTTTATTCTCCATTAAATCAGGCTTGCAAACCGGTCCTGATCTCCTTCCATTTCTCACACGGTCTTTTTGTGAGTCACCTTGCATAAGCGTCAACACACATCTACCGTTGGATGATATCTTTGACTAGATCTCAACCGTTGATCTGCTTACCACCCATCAAAAACATGCAATATCCCCTTGACGCTAAAAAACCATATGATCTTCCCTTGATTAGATCTCAGTCGTTGATATATTCTTCTTAGCACATCGGTACCATCGGGTCTTCAATTTACATGCACTGTTTGATCAGATTTCGGGTTGATATCGATTGTCGATCTATATTGATGGTTTCACCATGGGTTTAAGACATCTCCCTTCTTCATTTCAAACTTTTGTGGCCTCCAAACTACACCCTCAAGTTCTATCGCACTTATTTTGCACCTATGCTTAGAAACTTTTCTAAGTATTTCACCACGGGTCTAAGGCATTTGCATTCAAACTTCCACGGTCTCCAGAATACATCTTCATGTTTTTTCGCACTCATTTTGCACCCATACTTATAATATTTCTTATAATTCACCATGCTCCATGGGGCATCTTCGTCCTTTACTTGTCTATATCCATGACCTCATCCGTCAGACTGATTCCTCATACTTAGTCATTTTTTTAAGTCTCACTGTGTTCGAACGATTCCTCATACTTAGTCTTTTTTCGAAGTCTCACTATGCTCTGTGAGACATCTCCATTCTTCACTTGTCGAATTCATCCATCTGACAAATTCCTCACACTTAGCCATTTTTTGAAGTCTCACTACACTCTGTGAGACATCTTTGTTCGATTGTTTCATTCTTGATACTTATTCATTTCTTCAATTATTCAAAATATCACTATGGGTCCACAGGTTCACTCTCATTCTTCACATACTCATGATTCTCCAACGATTCATTATCTCTATGATTTCTTGATACTGAGTTGTTTTTCGAGATCGCTTGTGTTGATGTTACATATGAGATGGATTCCACACGGACGTCTTCTTCATGTACTAGATGACATGACATCAACACATGTCCTGACACATGTGTTGATTAATTGGGTTGGTTGTCATTGATGTCAACCCTTGAAGCAAGTTTGGTAGCAAATTTTGGTAGCCCCAACAGTATGGTTAAAGGACTTCCGTTTGATTGATGTATAATGGTATGAAGTTTAATATATTTGCATGTAAGACTATTCTAGATGGATATTACATGTCATGCCATTTTTGGTGATATGTGGAATGCCACATAACTCCTCATGGTTAGAGAGTTATGGCCTTGTGAAGTTGGAGAACCCTCATGAGTTATCTAGAAGGTCAAAGAAGTCAAAATTATTCTAGAAGCTCCTAGAATAAGTTGACTAGTCAAGTGAGTGAAACTAGAAGTTAATCACGGGTTAAGTTGTCGCAATAAGAAAATAATTAAAATAAATTAGTTTCATCTACAAGTAGAGAATTTACTATTTGTAGCAAAGTGGGTTAGAAGTGGAAAAGTGGTTAGAAGTGGGTTAGTCCTAAAAGAAAGAAATTGGGTTAAGTTGGTTAGAAGGTAACCCCTTGAGGAAGATACATGGAAGTACAAATAAGAGAGAAAGGATCTCATATTAGCACCTATTGAGCACATTGAATATCTATTATTGTGTAAGGTTTATTGTAGGTAATCATTGATATATCTGAAGTTGCACAAGTTTGAGGTAGCACAAAGGGTTGACAACAAAAGTTTCAAAATTACAGAAAATAATGAAAAAAACCCTAGTTTTTTAGGTGTATGAGGGCTACGATGGAGCAGGGCGCGTATGTACGCAGGATAGCAGTATAATAGGGCGCGTACATGAGGGAAAATCCTAAAACCTTGAGAATATGAAGATATCGGGTCTCTAGAGTCTAAAGGCAAGCTCCCAGGAAGGTCTATAGTGATCAGCTACATCATATCTATCCACTGGTTCAAAAAGTATGTCTTATTTCTATGAGTAGTTGGATTTTGTTGTGTACATGAGAAATGGTTATGGGGGTTTGAGCATTTTCCCTAGATATATTAGTGGTTGCATGGGACTTTCTATATAAGTCATATCTACAGAAATACAGTGCTGGTATAATCAATATTTATCATTGATACATCTTGTTAGAGTTGAGGCACATCTTGTATTTCATGGAACATGGTTAATGGTTTTTGTGGTACATGGTTGAGAGCTTATATTTGTGAAGTGGTTGATGTATTGAGAGGTTGTATATCAGAAATAGTTTGATTTCTGGTTCATGTGAGTGTTATTATACTTTTTCATGATTATACACACTTGTATGGCACATGACTAGAGAGATATAGATTCTTTTGGTGAAAGGATATGCATGAGAATATATGCACAAGGCACAATTACAGTCTGGACACAGTGACAGGTTGCAGGTTGATGTGACAGAGGCTGAAGAGGGTCATAGTTTTCAGAGAGAGAAAACCCTAGTTTCAGAGGGAATACACAAGCTGCAGTACAAATAGGTCGCGTACATACACGAGAATCAATATATATAGGGCACATACATACACGCGCTGCATAACATATAGGTCACATATATGTGGGTTTTGATTAGTACATGTACATGTTGATTACAGGGCAATGTTACATATTGGCTACAGGCTGGTACAGGTTTACAGTGGTATATCTCATAGTTACAGTGTGGTAGTGGTTTCTTCATTTGACACTTATATTTCAGTGCAACGGGACGAGGCAAGGATAGGTGGTTGTAGCCACCTTTCAGTTGTAGTCGAAGAACATAAGGGGTTGTATCCTCCTTCTGGTTGTAGCCAGAGAATTGGGGAGTTGTATCTTCCCTCAGGTTGTAGCATGTAAATATAGGGGGCTAGAGCCTCCTTCCACTTGTATCTAGAGAACAAAGGAAGTTAGTGCTTCCAATGAATGTAATTCTTAAAGACATATAAGAAAAATAATTTTGTGGTTTTCTCCCACATTGGGTTTCCATGTAACAATACTGGTGTACTGTGTATGTGTATGATTGTTCATTTTTTTATGGTTTATTTACTCTACACTTGTTGGATGATAATTCTATATTGATCATAAAGATAAATAACACTTTCATATTGTGGTTAAAAGGATTAAAAATCTCTATTACTGATTCACCCCCCCTCTCAGTAATCCAACAATTGGTTTCAGAGCAGATTCCTTCCGAAATCAATTTAACCACTGAAAGGTAGATCATGGAGAGAAACAATATGTATAAAAATGGAATACCACAATTTGATGGACAAAACTATGCATTCTAGAGAAAAAGGATGAAAACATATGTACAGGCACATGGATTTGAAGTTTGGAAATCAGTTTTAGATGGATACGAAGAACCAACAGTTCCTCCAACAAATGACAATAGAAAGAAACTTAGTATAAATAATTCAAAAGACAAAAATGCACTTCTGAATGATCTTTGTGATTCGATATATACCAAAGTTATACATTGTAGCTCCGCTAAATATATTTGGGACAAACTTCAAAATATTTATAAAGGAGATTCAAAATTCAAAGCAACAAAGCTTCAAACTTACAGAGGTCAATTTGAATAGCTAAAGATGAAGGAATATGAGAATATTGCAACTTACATCTTATGAGTTGATGAAACAATGAATGCAATCATAGGATTGGGAGAAGAATTTGATGAATCTGTAATTGTTCAAAAGGTACTAAGATCTCTTCCAATGAAATTTGATCTTAAGATCTCATCACTAGAATAAAGAAAATATCTAGACTCAATAAGCATGGATGAAATACAAGGAATCTTCACAGCCTATGAAATGAGAACTGAACAAGAAAATCTAGGTATAAAAGAAGAAACATTCAAAGCATCCAAAAGGTCAAAGAAAAAGGTAAATAAAAAATAAAAAGAATATAGCAACAACAGTGACATCTCAGAAGATGATGAAGAAGTGGCCAACTTTGTCAGAAGATTGAAAAAGGGAATCGATTGTAGTTATAAAGGTAAGATTCCATTGATTTGTTTTAACTATGATGGAATTGGTAATTTTGATCACAAATATCCTCACAAGAAAAAGAAAATAAATGAAGAGGATGATTCAAACAACAAACAAACTTATAAAGGAAAAAGAACCAAAAATAAAGTATTCAAGAAACGTTTTTTCACCAAAGAAGAGTGCTCCTCATCAGATGAAGATGAAGTCAATGAAAGTGATATAGAAAGAGTTATATTCATGGAAATATAAGAATCTGATAAACAAGACACCGAAGAGGAGTATGAAGAGGCAAAAGTTGACTACAGAAAAGAACCGTTGAGTGCTATAGAAGTCATAAAAAGAGAAAAGAAGAAAAACAAGAAACTCCAGGAAGAACTAGACAATAAAGAAGAAATTTAGAATTCAAACTATGAAGAACTAGAGAAGATTATCACTAAATTAAAGGTTCAAATAGCAGAAGACAAAAAGAATTGAAGAACCACTCAAAGAAAAACTGGAAGAAAAAGACAGGATCATTGGAAATTTGGAAGCAGAGGTTGTTACATTGAGAAAAGACCTTCAACAAAAGAATATGCATAACAATTCAAATATTTTGGATAATATTATCAATAGTCAAAGGCCAAATAATGACAAGTCAAGGCTAGGATACAATCAGACAGAAAGAGGCTCAAGCTCCAAAACCACAGATAAAGAAACACAACCAAGAAGCTATGCATATATAGTTAGAGGAGACAAGAAGTTTTACAGGGAAGAACATAGGGACACTCCTCCACCTAGAAGTGGAAGATTTCAAAATCAATGATAGTTAGAAACAAGTAGGCCTGAAGATGAAGAAGGATTCATAAGGGTAACTCCTTTCATAAGATATTCAACTCCCATGTATCAAACTATATTTTTTGGTTTATGTTATGTATGTTATAATTTTGGACATAAGGCTGTAAATTGCAAAGCTAATAGCATGAGCAGAAACTACTTTGAAGGTCATGAAAAAAATGGTTATCCAATAAGGCCTAGTGAAACACAGAGAAGAAGCTACAATAGGTTTGAATAATTGAGAACTGAAGTGGAATGATACAAATGCAACCACTTTGGACACATGGCCAAAGATTGTAGAATGACAGTCCCTCCTAGAGAATCACAATAGAATAACAACAGTCACAGACAAGAACCTCAACGAAGAATATGGATAATAAAGCAGGATTAGTTTAACAATGAAGAATGCACACTCGTTGTACATGATAAACACAAGAAACATGATTGGTATGTTTACAATGGCTACTCAAAGCACATGGTAGGTGATGAAGATAGTTTTCTTATTTTAAGAAAGGAAAAAGATGGATCAGTATCCTTTGGAAATGATGACTCAGCTAGAATTAGTGGAAAGGGCATGGTCAAAATTGGAAACAAGAATACCAAGGAAGAAAATGTTCTACTAGTGGAAGATATGAAACATAATCTTCTAAGTGTAAGTCAAATGTGTGACCAAGGTCATAAACTTACGTTCAATTCATAGAAGTGTGAGATAAGAAAAGCAGGTTCAGGCAAATTGATTGCAACAACTGCAAGAACTTCAAGTAACATATATGTTTTAAGTGAAATTGGAAATGAAAAGTGTTGTCTAGGAAAGGAAGATGAAGTTGTTGGACATAGTGTCATTAATGTGTTGTCATTGATGTCAAACAATATAACAATATGCAGAGTTCATGAGAAATAAATATATGCAGTATAACAGTTAGCATAAAATGTCAAACAATATGCAAAGATCAAAGCTCAAAAGGAAGAGAACATTGTAGAAATGTCGTCGGGATAGATGGAAAGACTGGGAAGTCGATCGATACACAGGAAAAGGTGAGAAGCCTTAGTAGCCGTCCGATCAAGAAATTGACAATGTTGATAGTCTCATGTAACGAGATTTATCCCACATTGGAAGTGCAAAAAATCTTATGTAGGTTTATATACACAACAATCTCCATATCTTATCGACACATAGTGAAAGGGTATGGTGGGGGTTCTAGGTGCTTGGACTCCTCGAGAATCTCACTAGCCTAGATCCCGGGATGACCTGTTAGGCCTGTTACCTTTTGGTCAAAGCAACAATAACTGTCGATCTGATGATGAAGGATCTTGACCATTCATTGGAAATATATTTTTTATATATATACATTGCACGTAGGTCATATGAGTGACCATGGGATTAAGGACCATTGGATATTTGGTCAACGATCAGATCAAGTTGTGACCGTTAGATATGCAAGCGCAGATCAAGGGTAGGGATTGATTGCAGAGCGCGAAGGGAGAATTAAACAATGCGTTAATTCCAATCCCGTAATTAGTCTAGATCATCACATCTCATCAACTCAAAGATCAATGACTATGGTTGATCAACCAAACGATCAGATTAAGTCATGACTGTTGGATACACAAGTGTCAGATCAAGGGAAGAGATTGATTGCGGAGCGTGAAGGGAGAATTAAACAATGCATTAATTACAATCCCGCAATTAGTCTAGATCGTCGATCGTCACCTGCCAAACAAATCTATGGTTGGCATCAGTTCCACTACCAACGAGCAGTTTTTCCATTGCGGAGATCGACGATAGTTTTAAACGTCATGCTAGTTGGGACCCCGCAATCATCCCTGATCGCTGATATACTCCGGGAGCATTATCGACCGATGGATCAAGTTGAGTGGAAGGATAGGATAAGAAAAGATGAAGACCGTCTGATACGAAGTCCCGAAGTAAATGAGGACCATCTGATCTATTCAGCGCGTGCCAAGGTAGCAGTGGTCAACTTCGGCGCTGACCACTTTGGGAGAAAAGGGTTGAGAACAAGTAAGATCACTCGAAGACCGAAGTACCAAAGCAAATGTGAATCGTCTAATATGAAGAACACTTCAAGAGATATTAGGATCATCAGATCATGTTTAATGGAAGGATAGAGTAAGCCACAAATGTCCCGAAATAGGCGTAAGCCATATGATCTGAGGAAATACTTCAGGAGATATCCTGACCGCTGGATCAAGGAAAGTAGAAGTATAGGATAAGCGAGGCCAAAGGCTCGAGATCCTGAATAACCAAATTCCCGATAGACGATGGATGATGTTAATCCTTTTCGGGTTAAAGAATGACCATTAGATGAAGTCAAGTTACTCAAGGTTTATAATTCAGGGAATCTCACTTCGGGAGAATTGGGAAGTGGAGAAACCGAATTACCCAAAGTCTTGAAGGCCGAAATGGATGAGGACCACTAGATCTGGACTATACATGATGACCATTGGATCATGATTATGGTCAACTTTGGTGCTGACTACTTCGGTGAAATAAAGTTGAGAACATGTAAATTCACCCGAAGGCCGAAGTTTCGAA